>VKHH01006011.1:0-30361 GCA_015144975.1 Epipyxis sp. PR26KG | reverse complement strand
ATAATGTTCTCGTTCGTTTTTATTATCATATTATCTATATGCGGTAAAGGTTATGGTGGGAAGAATATGATTACAATATTATAGCTTTTATGTATATATTAGGTTTCAATTCATCCATTCTTTAAACAGCTGAGATTCTAAAAAATCAAACCAGAAAATCCGAAAAAGGCATAAATATTTTTTGTTACTTGCAATAATATTCAGTTTCAATTTTGTAATTTTGTTGAATATTACTCTAAAATGGATAGACCTCGAACTCCAAGAATTGAAAGATCACAAAGTGGTAAACTGATTGAAATTTTGAAAAATGAAAATTTATTATTGTGTCATTTGGAAATATTCGATTACCTTTTGATGCTTTGATGGAACAGTATTTATTATTAATTAAATAATATTACAATATTATTATTTTTTATTTAGAGGGAACATGGTTACTGCAGCGTGAAAAGGCGCTTCAGGAATCTAGAAATCGTCGCTTCGTTGTGTTTGCAGCAGATGTTTGGGCTGATACAGCTAAAAAATTAGAAATTCTTAACCCTGAACGATTCAAATATTTTCCAATTCATTGGGGAAAATTTCCCGACGGAACTGATGGTAAACAATAGTAATTACTGTATTATTAATGGGTTCAAATAGTAAAGATTGAAAATTGCTAATAATTGGGTTCTTACAGTTAGTTATCTTCTATGATATTTAGATATTTTGATTTGTGGTTTCACACCAAATGAAATAGCTGGAGAAAATGTACTCTTTTTTGCATCATTTCATAATAATGATGTAACTTTATCACAGTTTAGTGCATTAATAGTATTATCGCAATCATTTATTGAATCAATGACAATAATACTCCCTTTCTTTCCTGTTGGTACAATGGAACGAGTGGAAACAGAAGGAAGAGTTGCAACAGCTAATACTTATTCAATGTTATTATCAAATCTTCCAACATGTGGTAAACCGAATCGATTAATGATTTATGATATTCATACTCTTCAAAACAGATTTTATTTTCATTCTTCAACAATATCAAGTTTACATACTTCTATTCCATTACTATTGGAACGTATATTACGGACGGCAATAAATGCTGTTGCATTTCCTGATGATGGCGCAGCAAAACGATTTGGTGCTATGTTTCGCAAAGCTGGCTTTGATATAATAATATGTGGGAAAGTGAGAGATAACGACCGGAGAATCGTCAAGATTCAAGATGGAGAGCCAGTAGGTACAGTAACATTACTGATATGTTATCATTTGAATTTGACGAGATTTGAAATGAAACTGAACTTAGTTCTTTTTTCATTTGTATAAAATTAGTTTCTGTTAGAACTTTTGTGGTTATGAACTAAACTAAAATTTGTACTATATTATTCCAAATCTGCATTATAAATTTTAAATTGTGATTCATCACGCTGAACTTCAATTACAATCTGCTGTGATATCCTTATTAATAATTAAACATTTTATTTTTAGGGAAAAGTATAGTAATCGTTGATGATTTGGTTCAAACTGGTGGCACGTTATATGAGTGTGCACAAGCCCTCAAGTCAGCTGGTGCAAAATCTGTGTCTTGTTATGTAGCACATGCTGTGTTTCCAAATGATGCATGGACTCAATTTTGTCGTAATACAGCAGGTTCTAAAGCCGTATTTGATCACTTCTGGTTGACGAATAGTGTTCCAAGTGTAACTTCAAGACTACCAACTGATGATGTGTTTGAAGTCCTTGATTTATTACCTCAAATTTTAGCTGATTTGGAACTTTGATTTAAAAAAATAATTATAAGTGAAGTTATATTATGATTAATTTTTATCATTACAATTAATGAGAAGAAATCACGCTAATTCTTAGCGATGTTGTAGTACATAGTATTATATGATTGAATCTGGTGCATTTATTTTTAACAACCATAATAATAATTATATGAAATAAAATAATGTGATATTAAATCACCTATGAAAAGGGTCAAACATCAGGCCCACATCCCTTAAAGGTCTCATAATTATGATCACATCCAATCTCTGCATGTGCTAATTATATTTTATAATTAACTAGTTCCATTTTTTGAAGCAATTTTGGTTGCGATTTTCTCGCTTACCATTTCAACTAAACGATTTGAATATTTTTCAAGAATCATAGAAACTTCTAATGATTCACTTGTACCGGATTGGTCCATGGCAGGTAATGCCAAAGAATTATTACTATTATTTCTTTTATTATCATTTAACAATTCACTCAATAAAGGTGATTGTGAACTACTATTCGATAGATTTTTCGATTGATATGATATTGTATCTGAAAGATTAACAAAACTTTGTCGAAAGAGACCTAATAGTTGATCAGTTTCTGCTATTGAATGACTTAAATGATCTGATTCATTATTATTTGAGATTTCTTTGAGTTTATAATCAACTGAATGTCTAACTGATTCATCTAATGATGCACGCAATTGTAATAATTCTTGAAATGATTGAGCAGCTTTTGCTTTGGCTATTTCTAATTCACTAAAAGTCAATAATAATATAAAGTAATATTATCAAAGTTATATCAAAATAATATGAAAATAAGGAATATTATAATCACAATTATGATCATTGAAATATAATTGACTATTAATTTCGTTTAAACTTAACACATGACTAAAAACACAAATATCATATTTTAGAGACCACAACCCCTCGCAGAACATGTCAACTTGAGTTTAGGTTTAGTATCCAAAAATCATTCGAATTAAGGAATAAGAATATGTTAATTTTTTAATTGACTTACCTTAAAATAGCTCGATAATTTGATGCTTTTAATTGCAATTCATTCGCAATATTAATGGGATTCAATAACTTTTGATCAGATTTATTTGATGAATCTTTCGTGACGTTAACCTCTTCAGAATGATTACTTGATGTATCATCATCGTAATTATCATTGCCCCCTTTCTCTATAGGCTCATTATTTATTTCATTTGGAATAATATTATCATAATTATTTATTACATTTTTATTTTTAAATGGAGAATTATTATTATTATTTGGCATTATAAAATTAGGGTCAACTTCATTCAATCGTTTGTATTCTAAATCATTTGCTAATAGATTCGGATCAGAAATTATAGGGATATTTGAATGAGTAGCTTCCAGTACTCCCATCTGTCTTAATCGCTCTTTCATCTGAGCAACAGATGCAGCAGTTTCACGTCTTTTACTTTCTAATCTTAACCCTTCAGCCGTTTCATTTCCACCCATTGCAGCAGTTCTACGGACAGGTGGTGGAGGTAATATGGCATCCTATGAATTTTATTGAGTCGATCAGAATATTATATTTGCAGTAGCAATACTATTAAAGCTAAACCTTGCTAATGCTTTGTTTATTTCCATTGCGAAGATTTTTGAAAAATTCTGATGATAATGATCGATCTAAGTAACTGCTTTCATTGCTCTGTTTATCAACATCAGATATGACGGGTTGCACGGTGCTTCTCCCATCACTGGCAATGGAACTATCCGCTGGTATGACCAAAGGAGGCTTAGCTAGTGATGATGAAACAGATTGATCTAACTTAGTATCACTTCGCAACATATCTTCCAGCCAATTTTCTAAATCTTGAGCACTTTTTTCCAACACATCCAAGTGAATGTGAACTTGTTTCAAATCAACTTCACCGTTTTGTTGAGTTGAATTACCGCCATTAGAAGGGATATTATCTTCGTTTTCGAAATCTGATTGGTAATTATCTTCATCAGCAGTTTGCTCTTTGAATAATGCCTTACTGTATTTATCATCATCTTCATCATCCGAAATACCACTTATCATAACATCATCGTGTGCTTCTAAAGAACTTGCTAAGCGGTTCGGAGATAAAGTTGAGAAATCTGCTTTATTTATTTCAGCAATTCCTTGTTTTTCAACAATACTAGCTTTGATTGAATTTTGAGAATCGTTAATGATGTCTGCATCGTCATGAATAACATCATTTTCTGTTAATTCTAATGTAAATTTATTTTTATTTTTGTTATTTTCTAATTGAATCTTCTGACCAAACAACTCATAGCCTCCCTTCGGATCGATTCGAGAAGCCCATTGATTTTTAGGTTTAATATTAGAGTTAGGGTCATTATTATTTGGCATATCATTATTAGTAATCGAAGGTATGGAAGGTGGGATTGAAGCTGATTGTTTTGAAGTAGCTTTTTCATTTCTTTTCTGAGCATTAACATATAATTCCATTATGCGATCTTGCATAGTTTTAACTAAAGTGTTACCAAGTTTCCACATCATAATACAACCATCACCTCCGGTTGTTATTAAGTACTGACCATCTGGAGAAAACTTAATTCCTGTAATTAATTCACTATGTCCAGACACTTGTGCAACTGTTTCACCAGAGAAAAAGTCCAAAAGTGTAATATTTTTGTCAAATGCACAAGTCGCCACATACATACCTGAAATATAAGAAATAAAATGTAATTTATCAGCTATGAGAGAAAGTGAGTATTGTTCAAAGAAATCTAAATCTATTTATAATATTTGCTGTAGACTCTTCCACATAGTTCGATCAGATCAAATTTCTTCAATGATAATAATTAATGCACTGGTCAGGAAATGGAGTGTATCATCCATGATATTATGGAGCAAAAAAGATTGCTGAATTCTACGAGTGAATTATCATATTGATACCATAACAACAATACCAACCAACTAATCCAACGCAAACTTCAACTCATGATTACTTATTTATTATAATAAATTCCAATTTAATCTGCACCACCACCAAAACTCAATTCATTTTTACTATCCTTCATACTCATGCCATCGAATATTTTTGTTTTATATTCTTCTATGGTTGGTTGAATTGTTGTTGTTGTATTCTTCGTATTGTACATTGTATTATGTTGCTACATGTTATTACTTCGACGCAAAAGTTACAAATTATTATAAAATTTAAGTTAAATAAAATGTAGAAAGTTAGAAAAATCATTTTTTGGAACTACACCATATTATTATTGTTCATCACAACTAGTTTTGGAGTGCTCATAAAAATTTTATCGTTCAAAAGTACATATTATTGATTATTAAGAAGATTACCTGACGGGTCTATGTCACTTTTATACAATTCTGCAGTTGAAATAGATTCATTTTTATATGTGCGCATATGCTTCCCAGTCTGTACATTGTAAATATTCATTCTCTTATCTTGACCTGATGTTAACACAAACTTATTCGTTGCTTCCACTGCTAATCCATTTATAGTGCCTTGAGGTGTTTGAATACTTTTCATCCTTGTAATCGTAGGACCGTCAACTGAACTAAACACCATTGTTTTATCCCCACCACAACTAAGCAATCTCTTCCCATCCATTGTGAATTTGACGATTGTTACTGAAGAAGAATGATTATCTAAGGTTGTTACAGCTGAATATTGGGTTGATGCATTAAATAAGTGGACCAAACGATCTCTTCCTGCGGATGCTAATAGTACTAATGGTGATTCCTCAGTTTGATTGGAATCAACTGATTTTTCAGGATTAGCGGTCCAACTGTCATCTTCAGTATGTGACAACGGAGGGGAATAATGAAGGGTTAAAACTTCTGCAGCATGAGCTTGGATAAGTTTTACTTGCTCTAACGTTGACAAGTCAATTATCCGAATCTTACCAGTGCGATCTCCACATGCAATTTGATGACCATAAGGATGAATGGCGATTGTTCTTGGGGAATAAGTACTCTGTGGTCGATCAGGTAATTCTGTATCAGGAACAAAAGATGAATAGTCCATTGATGAATTGGATGTTGGAGAGATTCCACTAGAATTCAGTGCAACAGATTTGTTCATCGATTCATTATATTTAAACAATTCGTTTTCAGTATTTTCAGACAAATCAAATGAATGCAACATCGAAATACGACTGGAGTAACTTTTCTTCGACTCCATTTCAGATGGACCCCATACCTTAATCGTATTATCCGCAGAACAAGTCACAAAAGAGGGCTTGTAATTATTTGTTACATTTGCATTATTATTTAATAAAGCTTTTGCTTTAGATTTATTATTAGAATCATTATTAGATGATAGAAACTTCTCAATAAATTGTATATCCCATACACATGTGCGATGGAATTGAAATGACCTCACTGAAATAATATCATATATATCGCTGATATCCCATACTATAAAGCTTCTATCAGCATAAATCGCAGCAAGTTTTGGAACCGAACTTTTCTTATTTGCAGGGATTTTTTTCAAAGCATAGCAAGCCGGATAAGTTGCATCAACATCATTTGTAGACTCACTTAATTTATTTGGCATCGGTAGAGTTGCAAGGTATTCTAAGGAAGACGGAGAAAAACAACGAATCGTTCCATTTGCACATCCAACTAATAAGAGTCCAGGAGTTCCTGATTCACTGAAAAGTTCAATGCAGAATGAAGCCTGAGATTCCAGTTGAACCCATTTATCAACCATTTTTGACTCATTGAATACACATAATACTCCACTTGACGTACATGTAAATACAAAATTATCCGTTGAATTAGAACCATTTAACACGTCCATGAAAACTGAATTTCGTTGATCTTCAAGAATACTAGCAGGAACTCCTTCCAATGCAACTGATTCTCCTTCAATAACATCTATTACATTCCACCATTTCAAATGTCGATCGCCAGCAGTAACAAAGTAATCACCACTATGGTCAAAGTTAACTGAATTAACTTTGTTGCTTAACTTTTGAATGGACAACTTTGTCTGGCTTTTCCAGTCCCAAAGCACCAGTTGTCTGTCGTGCTTAAATCCAATACTCACCATGTATCGCAAGTTAGGAGAAAACGAGATAGCGCCAACGCCGTGTTTGTGTACAGATAGCGCACAAATCTTTTTATTTTGCACTATATCCCACACAGTGATAAGAGGCAGATGCCCACGCTCACCAATCGCTAAATATTTATCTTCTGTACATACAGACAAACAAGAAACAGCTTTATTTACCTTGAAAAAACCTATGAAAGTTATGGCACGTCAATTACACAACAACTTTTTGTTAATGGAAAAATTTACCAGTTTGACAATCATCTTCGACAGAATATTTAACCACAATGCATCCTGAAGAGTAAAATATGAAAGATGTACTTCCGGAGGATGAGCTAGAGCTAGCTAAACACGCATTATTTAAAGTAGTCAATCCTAGAACACATTCCAACCTAATAGGATTTGATTCGGAATCGATTTCATCCCCGCTGATTGTTACTAACTTTGATCGTTGTTTCATACTGTAGTTCAACTTTTTTCAATACTAAAAATTAAAAATAACGCATTCAGTCTTTCAGTCCGCTCCACGTTGTTTTTGTTTGACGTGTGGTATTTGGTTCTATGATTGTAGTTGGTGTCCTTCACATCTATTATCTATTATTATTACGAAGAAGTAAAATTTGAATTTTATTGCAAAAACAAAGACCAAAGAGGATGGGAATAATAATTTAATTGATTTATAAACAATGACTCCAATTATTTTATTAATAAATGGACGATAAACTTAGGAGTTACACAAAAAAAAGTGCACACTACTTCCACTTTTGACTTTTTTGCAGGTTTTCTGTGTAGTAAATTATTTATTTACTGTACATTTGAAAGTTTCATAACAAATTAGAATAAAGTTGTTTGTATTATGCAAATGAATAATAATTTGATGTGATCGTAATAGTAAAATTCTTTAACACAAAATCCATGTTCCGTATTATAAAATTATAAAGTTGTAAAAGTCCACAGATAATCAGAGAAATAAATTAATAAAATGAATAAATTTTGGGGTAGGAATGATGAAAGTTCAGGGATAAAATTCTCCAGAGACGATGATCAAATACTAGCGCTTAATTACGAAAATTTATGTGATGGTGATTACCTCAATCGTCTGTTTGTCAATGATTTAATTATTGGAGATAAAGAAGATCCTAATAGTGATGCATCAGCAGAAAGTGGCACCTTTATAGCTTCAGAACTAACTGAGGATTTGATTTTGTTTGGTAATGACCAAGAACTAGGAAGAAAATTTTCCCAAAAGCGATTTATTTCTGGGTTAGTAAGTTCAATTAAATCTCAAGATAATATCACGACTTTGGTGAATCGACAAGTAACTGTTTTTGAGCATATATCAAAGCTGATGTTGAAGCGTTGCACTCCAACAAAAATTGAAATTCTTGAGCAACCTCTCAAAAATAATGTTTTGAAACAGAATTTTCATCTAGCAGCTGATACATTGACATCAACATTGAATTATTTATTCTCAAAAAGTGATGAAGCTCTTAAATTATCAACTGTTGAATCATTGCTCTCTACTATATTTCACGCTTTTCAAGATGCCATTATCGGATTATCGAATTCCGACAATTCTCTGGATTGGAATGGCATGCATGTTCGTTACATCAGTGCCCTGTTTACAAGGTCATCAATCAATTCTTTAAAATCTTGTCATGGAATTGATACAATTGAATCACATCTAAATCTTTCACTTACATGTTTCTATGGTGCATTGATCATTTCTTTTTCCACGAGAAATCCATCGGAACTTTTTTTGGCAATTGCTCAGTTAATGGCAATTTTAATAAAATCTGAAGAGATTTTGGAGACTCAAATCAATCATTATCATGCTACATTAGGTGTTTCTTCTGTATCCACAAATGTAAGTAAAACTTCAAATTCAGCAACTAATAGCAATCCCATAAATTTGCTTCCGCCCACAATAATATCGATGGACAAGAGCAGCGTTTCAAATAAAATAATGATGAAATCGAAACAAATTGACAACAATCGCTCCAACAGTGGTTATGGATCTCGTAGTGGTAAACTACCATCAAAATCGTCGGCGAATGCTAATGTTACGAAACAATCCACAAACCAAGTTAAAGGTGATCGTTCTTTGTCAGAGGAGGTTAGAGTTGAAGTTGTAGCGGATGTTCCGAAATCAGGGAGCTCTAATAATAATAAATCTTGGGACAAACCAGGCTCTAATCCTAGCGGAGCGATTTCAAGTAGTGGTACAACCAATACAAACAGTAAAAGCAATCCCAAGCTTCAAGTTATTAAGTCGAAAGGTAATGTAATTGATCCGATGTCTGAGGAAGGTATCCAACAATTAAAACATCATGGCTCCACTCATAATCTTGTTGCTAAAAATATGAATGGTAATGGAATGGTAGTAAATCATGCAACACTTCACTATCAAACCAAGAGTAGCCCTCAATCTATAAATAATAATTCAAATCCTAATCAAAATCAAATGAAAACGCAACCAAATAATCAACATATCGAAGATAATTCGTCTGTAAAGAGTAGACAGACGAATAAAAGCTCCTTTAGTGTCAATTCTTCTGATAAAGACAGACTTAAAAAAGAAATTAAAATTGCTCAAGAAGCCATTCGATCTACTTTGAAAATCCCCAAGTCTGTTATACGAATTTTAAATGACTGTTGTTCTTCAATCTCAGATTCTGTAGACAATCCGCCCTCTCTTCAAAAGCAGTTATCAACCAATATACCGTCTAATCACTTGCATGTAGCAGAAGCAAAAGAAATCGATAAATTAACTCAATCATATGTTTGGACTAGTGGTCAAAATTCTTACGGAGAACTTGGTCTTGGTGATATTAATTCACGAAAAAACTTTTCCAAAGTTTCTGTGTTGGATGGTAAAGGGGTGGTTAGTATTGGAGCTGGAAATGAGCATTCCATATTTGTTACACAGGATGGCAAACTTTATTCATCTGGATATAATGACAATGGACAATGTGGAATGGGAACGACGCAGCAAGTCCGACAACCTACGATTGTTCAAATATTAGACAATGAAGAAATTGCAGAAGTTCATGTTTATAATGGATGTGAACATACTCTGGCAGTTACTAGAGATGGTAAACTGTACTCGTTTGGATATAACTATAGAGGACAGGTAAATAAATGTTCATTAATTTGCTTCACATGTTTTATTCAAGTTTCTTCATTCGTATTTTTAGCTTGGTCTTGGAAGCACAAGTAGCGAATCAACCCCACGCCCAGTGAGAGCTTTATTATCGCGCAAAGTTATTTTAGCTGCTTGCAGCTATCATCATAGTGTGATGCTATGTTCTGATGGTACATTGTTTTCTTGTGGAAGGAATGATTCCGGACAGCTGGGCCATGGTGACGTAATAGATAAGAAAACCCCTCAAACTGTTTTGAACTGTCCAAGATATATCGTTAGTATATCTTGCGGACAATTTCATACCGTAGCGGCGACCTCATCTGGTGTTGTATATGTTTGCGGCAAAAATGACCATGGCCAATTGGGTTTAGAAAGCACAAATATTGTGAAATCTTTTCAGAAAACGGTTTGCGGTGATGAGATTGAAAATATCCGTCAAGTTTGCTGTGGATATTATCATACTCTAATTCTTTCTCAAAATGGTATAGTTGCTGGATTTGGTAGAAATGATTATGGACAGGTAAATTTTTCACACTTTTATTAATTTTGCTTTCTTCTGTAATTCATGATATGTGTTTACATCATGTCGTCGTAGCTTGGATTGGGACATGCACAACCAAAAGTTTTTCAAAGCACTGTTATAGGAAGCTTACGAGATAAAGGAGTGACTCTGGTCTCCGCTGGCTGCTATCATTCAGTGGTTGTGACAACTAATGGTATGCTTTATGTATTTGGTCGAAATAATCATGGTCAGTTAGCGACAGGAGATTTGGAAGAACGACATTCTCCCCATCCTGTGGATGATTTTATTGGCCAAAAAATTCTTCGTGTCGCTGCTGGGTTTTATCATACAGTAGTTCTTTCGGTTGATAAGAATAAAAATATTTCCGCAACTGAACAAATTCCGAAAGATTTAAGTTTAGACTCCAGTTCTTTATCAATTCTTGTCGATGTGATTGGGGGTAATAATAAATCCAATAGTTTGAATAATAAAGAATATTCTAACTCAAAAGCTAATCTTGCTAAGGATTGCGCCTTACTCACCGGATTAGCTACAAATAAGTCAACACATTCGTCTCCTAAAAACGAATCTTCATCAAGCAATTCAACTCCTATTATTCCCTTTTCATTAAATATGAAAACTAAAGTTTCACTTCGAGAGTTACTTCTATTTTTAATGAGAAACATGGAGTGTCTCGTATCACATGAGCTGAATAATAGTTTTCTTTCACACGAGTGTATTTTATCACGTCTTAATACTCTTTTATGCTCCGCTACGAGTATATTAGAAATATGTTGGAGAATCGTTGAAGATACAATTGCAAATTCAAGTGCGAAACTGCCGATATCATTAGATGATGCGTTGAGTTTCATGTGTAAAGTTATAGAAATTTCAAACAATGCTATGAAAGCAAATAAAATAATTCTAATACAATCATCTCGGATTGAGTTAGAGAAATCTACTAATTCTCCAACTGAGCCACAAGATTTCATATTATTTAGTAAAAACTCCACAGCCGTTTCATCAAATGTAGTTACAGATATATTTGACTATTGTAAACCCTCTGCTCAATCACAGAATTTGTTTCAAACAATTGATTTGTTCCGTCAAACTATGTTTGGCATTTATTTTTCATTACACTCATCAGATGAAGACAAAAAGTCTAAATTTATTGATTTGACGAAAGAAGTGACATCTTGCTTTTTGAAGTGCCAAGACATATTTTTACCAACACCAGACACAATAACCCGCTTTTTCTTAGAATTAAAGAAATGCCTTATGTACCCTAAGTCAAATCGTTCTAATAAATCGGTTGGTGTTTTGGCTCAACAATTGAATCTTCGATTATTGACAATATTTTGCTCCAAGTTTTTGGTACAAGAAGAAATTGTAACTTTGTTTCAATTGTCTCACATGAATGGATTAATAGTATTCCGAACTATGATTTCTCTGTATAATTATTATTCTCGAAAAAGTGTAGAAAAGAAACTACACTCATCCACTCAGCAGACGACCAATGCTGGACTTGAGAGTACCATAGCAGTGGACACTAGAAGAGTAATATCTATATTAGAAGCGTGCATCGCAAACATGGTCAAAGCTGCAATGCCTGTAATATTTACAAATGTACCAATGAATGAAAGCGTTGCAACTAGTAAACTATCAATTTATGGTGTTGAAATAATTCAAGAAATTCTTAGTGACGCTGAAAGCATGATTGATTTACTTTTGCAGCATACTCTGTCGGATGATTTGTTAGCTCAAATGCGATATGGTACAGTAATGCCAAGTATTCTGCCATCAATATTTATCTATGGAATATCTTTCTCAAAGTATGGTAATATTATAGCAGAGATAATTCCTACTCTACGAAGTTTAATTAGAAAATTACAGTCGTTAGGAAAATTTGAGTTTACAACATCTTCCATTATCGCTCATAGTTCTTCTAGCAAAGCTAACTTGCAAAGTGCAGTGATTGAAAAGCGCCAAATTGTTGTACAATCATCTTCAAACAATAATAATAATAATAATAATAATAATAATAATAGTTCAAGTCATAACCTATTAGTTCCTGATTCTTCTTCTCACGTAGCTGTACCAAACAATTCTTCTGAAGAATTAATAGAACAAGAAGAAATATATTTTGGTAAGAAGTCAGCAGAGAGTGTTACTCATATTTCTTGGTGGTATCGATTGATGAAACTTGCAGTTAACTTTTGTGCGAAAATGTCAACTGCAATGATAAAGAGTCCTTCACATTCAAGTTCCGAGTTGAAGTTTCTTACTCATCATAATATATGGAAATATTTGTCAGTTCACAAACAGGATGAAGGTTCTTATGGTTATTTTGAACCGAATAATATTGTTGAAATGTTAGCGAATTCAGTTGATAATACTGGCTTTGTGTCTCATCAAACCATTCAACTTTGCCAATCGATGAGACTAAAAGAAACATCAAAAGATCCGGTGTATAATATGCTTAATGCATCATCTCAAACATCATTTTCTGGAAAAATATATAATGCTATTGAAGAACTGTTAATCGAAATGATAGCCAATGTTAGTTTTCAATTAAATTCAGAAGGAGTCAACACTTGCGATTATTCTGATTATTTCAAAATAGTCGTTCGAACTACAAAACTAATTCAAAGTAAGCGATCTTTGTTACTCAGCAATAGCGATAATTCTTCCAGCATTATGGCATCTCCATTGTCATGGTTGGAAATATTGCAATACATATACAATAGTGTCAAAATGTTCTGTGAAGTCATTATCCAAGGTCAAAACAAGTTTAATGTATCTCCTCTCATGATTTCGAACATAAAAATCCGAAATAAACATTGGCGACGGGCTATCACTATAATATTATCGCTTATTCGATGGAAAGCATATGCTAGAATACGTTTGAAAAATCTATGCAGAAATGCTTTAGACTTCGTGACTGATTCTTTAATGTTTATTACTCAAAACTACTCTTGCGCCAGTCCACATATAATTGCAGAAAGAATTAGTCATATTTTTCATTCGTTCAAAATAAGTAATGATAATGTTTCTAGGAGTCACAAAGGTTTCTCCATAATTCATGAGTTACTGGAGGAGGTTACATCAATAACATTAAGATGTGACATAATTTGTAATTTGACTGAATCATTTTCAAATAAATTGGAACTTGAACAGATGTGTTTATGGAATTCTCCCCATGCCACAGATGAAGCATCAAAGTTGAAATATAATTCTCTGGTGGTTTCTCTTACTGGTGTTTGCGATATTGAACGATTCTACTCTTACATCCAAGAAAATTCCAAAATTGTGCTTTATACAATCAAAACGATTGCATATATAACCAAATCAATCAATACTAATGTAGCCTCTACTAATTTCAGCATACAAGAGCTGCAACTCTTAATACAGTGTTTGAAGCTTCTTCGATTGTTCGAAATGAGAAAAAGATTTTTTCCCTGTGATATATGCTACGTTGTTAGTAAAACAATGCCAGTTTCTGCATGGAAATCATTGATTATCAGTTTACTAGAGAAACAAAAATTATTCGCAAGCAGTAGCGATGATAAACCCTTAAATAGCAGTAGTAGTAATGCGAATAAAAAAGGTGGATCGTCACGTGAAAAGCTGAATTCTTTGAAGCGTGCCTCTGACGCAGTGATCAACTACATTATTTCTTTGAGTTTTCAACAATCAACTGGTATATATTACAGTGATTCTTCGCCTTGTATCGACTTGCTTCAGTGTCATAATTCAATCATCGAGTATTGCCTTGCAGATCGATTAGAAACACAATTGGTTGAAGATCGTTCATCTGGTGCTGTAAATTCTTCAAGTAACAGTAACACTAATTCTACAGCCGAAGGATCTGCTTCTAATAATACCAATACTGTTGTTATATCCAAAGTTGTGAAAGAGAATAGTAAAAAACGCTGTCAAGATATCATAACTAAACCAATGGAATTTTGTAGAACAATGGAAGGATTCGTTGTACCGGGCGATAAGTTATTAAATAATTACAAAAGTGTAGACTTTACCATTGCAACTTGGACTTACTTAGCTAAGAAAACTACAACAACCAAATCGAGTTTTATTACTGGAAAATTAAGCCATAATGATGCCTGGCCATTAGTAGTAATGAGGCCTGATGGTAAATTGGAACTTTATTATGGACATAACAATGAATTCGAAAAAATAGTTTCTGAAGCTACATTGTCCCCACTTACTTGGACGCACTTAGCTATTATTGTTGAACAGAAAAAAATAAAATTATTTATAAATGGAGTGATGGATATTCAAGCCACTACTGTAAAGAGTAATAGCCGGGCTGTGTTGTTTCCGATAGTAGTCGGAAGTTGTCCGGCTGCAATTCGGACTCGTGTGTCTCATGTAAGAGACGGATTTGATGGAATATTAAGCCAATTCAAGTATTATTCGAGAGCATTATCTCCTATTCATGTTCGTGTCGTATTTGACAATGGACCACCAGAGAATAGTGATCTCTCTGAGAGATACATTTATCATTGCTTAGCATCTATATCGATTCTTCTTTCAGCGATGGAAAAAACTTATGCACATTCTGACTTACTACACTTAGCGAGTGTTCTGAATAAACTCTTTATCAGTGATTCGTGTCGTAGAATTCGTTATGGTGCACTGCAATTACTCGGAAGTATCTTAAATATGAATGTTTTGAATGATTTACAACTATTTAGTCTTTACAACCAAAGTACTCCTGCTAAAGATATTTCAGTGATGAATGTTAATATTCTGAACGAGTATAAGATATTCAATGAACGGCTCCTGCTTTACTTTGTAAGGTTGATTGGATTTTGTTGGGCGCCACATTTACTACTGGTCAATTCATCGCCTTCCGTGGAAACTACTGATAACACCCCTCAAGTTATGGGTATTCATGCAAACATGATCAAATCACCTCAAGTTTTTGAGATTTTAAAATATTATCCTGACTTCATTAATATGAAAGATCCTTCACTTCAATCACCTTCCGTTACTGGAACCACAACAAATAGTAATGCTACTGTTCAAAATAACAAAGTGACTTTGTTGCTGGAAAAACTCTCCGCCAAGGATGATTCACGAATGGAGTTATGTAATGGAGTGATCCAACTTATCAATAATTTAGTAAATGAAAAGTTTGAAAATATTTGGCAGAGATCAATTGTAACCGTTTTCGAGTCAATAATGTCAATGAATGCCACATATGCCACTAATTTAGAAGAAGTTGACTCGTTAAAACAGATTGAAATGATCGGAATATCAGTTTTATTGGCAGGTGGATCATCATCATATTATATTGGATCGAAAGTGAACTCATTTTTCAATGATAGTCCCAGTCGTGTCCTCAACATTAACAAAACTGCAAATTATATCACACTTCTGACAGCAAATTCAACTTATGCTGCAAAACAATTAGTAAGAGTACGATTCACAGATATTATAGTTTCAAATTATTCGGATCGGTTAACGCTAAGTTCTTTTGAAGATAAATCCAAACATTCAATTATATCCGCTATTACTAATTGTTTGACTTCACTTGTTCCTTTTGTATCTTTGTTGTTGAGTGACCACCTCTCGATTATTCGACCCGAGTCGCCGATGCAATCCAAATTTCTAATACGTTGCTTGCGTCCAGTGGAAGTATTTATTTTTCATCAATTATTGGCTAGTTTATCTTCGTTAAATCCAGAAGACATCGGTGCTATTTCTATACCAGCAAAGTTGTCAAATTACTTGCAGCAAGCATGTATGGCGACTTTAGTTCTTGAGTCCGCAGACATGGATCAACATAACGTTTATAATATTAATCCGAGCAATGCAGAGGATAGTTTAGTCAACATATGGAGTAACAGTTCGAATTACATACTATGTTTACCATCAAAAGTTACTTTACAGTCTTATTTTGATGGTCCTAATCCAGAAACTGATAAATGGTCAATTGACTTCGTGAAGAAACACATTGGCATAGCGGTGGATTCATTGACACAAACTCCTTATGAAAAGCTTTTGAAGCAAGGTCGATATTTAGAGTTGAATCAATGGCTGTCTAGTAACTCAGGTTTATTAAATAATCTGAGTTCTAGTGTATCAAACACAGAGGAATTGCAGAAAATGCAACGCTTATCAATTCTTGTTTACGAGAAATTCGCCACCAGTGAATGGTCTTCAACAAAAAGTAACATTATTTCTCCTAGAGGATCATCCTCCATATACGCTGAAAGTCTACCAATCAACGAAGAAGATATTCTCCATGGACTGACGTTAATTTGCTGTTTAAGAAGCCATATAATCAAATTTAGTAGGCATATCATGTCAACCTCTTGCAACTTAGAAGAGATTGAAATTAAACCAGTTGAATGTCTTCCAAGAACACTTTCATTATGGCATTCTGCTGTCACACCTCAATCGATTCAAAATCATTCACCAGTAACATTAGGCATATTATATTCCATTATTTCATCGAATGTCTCTCCTTCCTCATGGCTTACCGTTGCTAAAGGTTTCATGAAGAGCATACGGATCGATAATATCATTGAAATAAGTCAAGCATTAGCATCAAGTCTTCGATACGCTGCATTATCATTTTTACAAATTCAATCTTTTAAAAGCACAGAGAATTTGTTAGATATTTTAGATCTATTTAAGAGAATATATCATACTCTTTTTTATTGGATTGAATTTATTACAAATAATTTGAAGAAAATGGTCGATAATGTTGGTTCTCATGTGTCACAAAATGATGTATTATTTCATATTTTGCGAATCTTATTACCATCATTATCATTCATAGAAATGTCAGACATTGAGTTACAATTAATGCGAATATGTTTATATTGTGTTCGAAAGATTGCAATTAATATCATATCAAATAGTTGCTCACCTTCTAAAGATCTTGTTGAATTAGTGAAAAGTAATAATTTCACACTTCTTAGAGCAAGAGCACAAGAACAAATATTGAAATATAAAGATCAATACATGAATGCGATCAGTTCACAAGCTCATAATCTCACTCAATTAGTAATATATATTGAAATAATTCAACGAAGAGGAAGCTTACTAGAATATGAGAATTTAAGCAAATTAAATACTTCAATTGCAACTCAAGCTAATAATTCTACTGTAAATCCTCTCATTACACCAAGAGGACTTATTCCTCAGTTACAACGACAAGGATCTGATCGTATCAGAAATGGAAAGAGTTCTAATAATTTGCTTGCAATGAAATCTAATAATTATAGTAATACTACTATCGATACTCCTTGTCCGAAAATAGTTGGAATTCGGTCAACTTCAGTTGATGCTGATTTAAGTGGTTGTATCGTCTCAAATGAAAATAATTTCAATCAAAGTAATCTAGTAATTGAAGTCGCCCTTAGCACATCTATTAGTGTGAATAACTCAACAGACGATTCATTTGAAACAGTTTATTGTGGTACATCTACTCGCTTTGTTCAGTCAGGATTATCTCCAGATTGCACTTATTATATGAAATGCCGAGTTTATCATGGAAATACACCACTCAACTGGAGTAGTCTAGTTGAGTTCAAAACTGAGAAAGGAACTTTATTTGTGTTTGATTCGATGAAATGTGGTTTGGACATCTTAATAAGTGACGATTCATTCACTGCATCCTATGCCGGGGATGATGTCTGGAGCACGGTATTAGGCAATCGATCATTCAGTAGTGGTGTAACCAGTTGGTCGATTAAAATAAACCAGTCTTCGACAGCGTATGTGTTTATTGGTGTAGCGACTTCAGCTGCTGATTTAAATACATTTCTAGGTGGATGCAATAATGGCTGGGGATTCATCGTTGAACAAGCACTGTATCATAATCGAGAAAAAGTTAAAATTTATGGTGAAACCTTTTCAGTTGGTGATATAATAACTGTTAATTTGGATTTAAATGTTGGGAATTTGTCATTTTTGAAAAATGGTAAAAATTTGGGTGTAGCATTTGATAAGATTTATGGTGAACTTTATCCCGCAGTTGCTTTTTATAATGTTGGACAAGAGTTGGAGATTGTGAGTGATAGTTTTAAGACTAGCTGTCCTTGTGAACCCATCGCAATATCTCCTTCAAGATTAAATATTGATGATTTAAGTCTTCTTAACGAGTTTATCACTTGTTTGCATTATAAATTCGCATTACCATATCGAGTTCTAGCGATGGTTACTGAGCATTGTAATCAATGGTGTATGTCAATTTATACACGGTGTCGCACTATCGCGGGGAAGGACATTTATCTGGCTAAAGAATCACTGCTTCTCAAGCGATTCAATTTAATTGTAGGTGAGAGGATAAGAACTCATTATGGCGTGGCTGAAGTGGCAGGTAGTGCTTATAATAGAGTATGGTTCAAAATGAATCAAAATGGCGAAGTTTGGTTCTTTACAAATCAACAAATCATTGATGGAAGAGCCAAGAAAATGTTTTTGAGATGTACTTACGAAAATTCAATACACATGAGCAATGTGCCTAACGCTCCATTAGCATCCTCGGCGCAAAGCAACAGCTCAGTTTCGGATAATTTCACTCAAGTGGCTTCATTCGATTTGTTAACAATTCAAGAATTTCTCGAGCCTAACAAATGGAATTCTGAAATGGATTCAATTATTCTTTCATTTTTAACAAAACAAGCTGATTCGATGAGTTATTCAAGTGTGTGGCAGGTGACTGCTGAGCATATTCATGAGAATTTCCGATTGATTCAGCAGCAGTTAAGTCGAGTTATGATATCGAACAGTGATTTATCGCATCGATGGGGGATCGCCGGCCCAAAGCGTAAAGCAGTATTAGCAAGGATTGGATTATTGCGTGTTTTAAATCAAATGCTTGAAATGTATTTTCCATTCATCGTATCAGATCTATCCAGTCATCCATTCATTCCAGATAAAGCAGCTCCATTAGATGAATTCAATCCAGTCGTCTTAACCCTTTCTAATGACAAGCCAACAGCTCGTGATTATTCGTCATCACATGCTTCATTTGCCTCACCATGTGACCCATCAAACATCTCATCCTTACTAATGAATCAAATGTCAGAATACACTTGCTTCACTTGGGATGAGAAGAAAGGTTCATATGATCTGAGAGTTGGTCCATTATACTCCATTAGATCACTTGTCTTCACTGGATTGAAATATACTCATTTTTGGGAAGTGATCAAAAAGAGCACAACTCGACCAGCGAAGACAGAAGATGATTATGACTATCCGGATGATTTACCACATGTACATATCAACCGATTAAAGAGTTTCCGAGCGAAAGAAGCATCAGAATTGCTTCATTTGCCTGGTGAGGATCTGATGCTGTCATCCATGTTCTGTCAGCTATGGCGAGAGTTAAGGCAGCATAGCTCGGAAAAACTTCGAATCAGTTATACCCACCCCATGGATGATGGACAATCCAGAACTTTCAAAATTAAGTTTGATGGCGAAGGTGTGGATGATTATGGTGGACCGTATCGAGAAATATTCCAGCAAGTATGTGATGAGTTGCAATTGCTGGACCCCTCCGTAACAGCTGATAATAAGAAACCATCTTCTTGGACTGGAACCGAAGGGATCCAAGTGAATGAATCAAATACAAATAATACATTACAAAACAATTCACTCAATAATTCAACAAATAATTCTATTCTTAATTCTACCGCATGGTCTATGGAAGGGTCTGTGGGTTCATTAGATCAACTAGGGGGACTAGGCAATATGATAATAAATAATAATATAAATTGTTGCTTTATCCCATTATTAATGCCAACACCTAATTGGAGCAGTACAAGTGAATGCCACGAAAGGTATAGATACATGTTTAACCCTAATTCCATCTCTCCGATGAAGTTAGATTTATATCATTTTATGGGTCAGATGATTGGCATTGCCATTAGATCCAAAATCACGCTTGATTTATCCTTTCCTTCATTCATATGGAAGTGTATTGTTCAAGAAACACTTACTGAGTATGATTTGCAATCATTCGACATCACATCATTCGAATTTATTCACCAATTATCATCATTATTTCAACAATATAAACATTATAATGAGACCAAAGGTCACACACAGAGAGAGAAAGAAAATCTTGAAGACATGACTAAAAATGATATTAATAATAGTAATAATAATGGGAATGAAATCATGTCAAATGTGGATTATAATATGTTAGTTGAATCCATTAACGAGTTGTTGATTGACATAACATGGACATATCGTAGATCAGATGGTACAATCCATGAATTACGACCAAATGGCACATACCGACAAGTTGAAATACATGAATTAGGAGATTATATTGATAATTATTTACATGCAAGATTTAATGAAACAAGTCAACAAATTCATTACTTTATTAAAGGATTATTCTCCATAATTCCTTCTAATTCTATTTCATTATTAACATGGTATGAATTGCAAGTGCTCGTGTGTGGCTTACGAGTGATTGATATAACTCGATTACAAGACAATACAGAATATGATGATGATATTTCTCAAAATGACTCTCATATTATATTCTTTTGGGATATACTTGCGAATGAATTCTCAGAAGAAGAAAAAAGTGCATTTTTGAAATTTGTTTGGGCAAGACCAACCTTACCACCCCGTGGAATCGAATTCTCACAAAAAATGAGGATATTAAGTGCTGTTGGTGATGATGCTGCTTTGAAACCTGACCAATACTTACCTAAAGCACATACTTGCTTCTTCTCCATTAATCTACCAAAATATTCTAGTAAAGAGGTATAATAAATAATAAATTATTTGTTGAATTTAAATTATGAATGAATTGATGTATGATATGATGTAGAGTAATAAAATAATGATAATAACGATAATTGGTTTGTTGCTATTACAACATGTCTAATAATGTAATGTATTGTTTGTTGATGGTAGATTATGGCGGAGAAGTTGCGATATGCTATTTTCAATTGCACAGAAATGGATGCTGATTTCCGTACCACTGAGACAGATATTGTTGGATGGGGTGGCATTAACATTCAAACAGAATGGTAAACTTGAATGATTATTTCAGCGACAGTTTTTCATGATCCGGATCTCAATGATGGTTATTCCGGTGTGGCAGGTGGCTGTGGTTAGGGCGAATTCATTATTATCTAAAAATATATTTTATTATGATATTTTACTGCGAGCTGCTGTTGTTTGTGAATGACAGTAACAAGCTATTAACTAGTTTGTTTGAACACACAAAACAAGACATTTCAAAATGAATAGTTTACATGGTCCTGGGGTATGGGCCCGGGGCCTGTGATTGTGCTATGTCAAAGGAGAAGAATACCACATTATAATTGAAAATGGACAAAAGAATGATTCTTTGATTGTATTTATTGTTCATAATTAATTACTGTATTAAATATAATCATACTTTAAAATTAAATAAATAATTTCAATTTTTTGTAATTTAAATCACAAAATAACCGTAAGGTAGTCGGTAGATGGTGGTCATCATTTAATGTTATGAGTTATATGCTGGTTCCCTAGGGAAATTATAATTATTATTCGATATCGTCTGTAATTAATATGATAAAAAATGATAATTATAATAATTGTTATCGTTAATGAATCCTCATTGGAATTATAATTCCCGTTATGGCGAGATATATGAAGAAACAAGGCTTAATAATAACAAAAGGTTTAATTAATGTTAAACAAGTTAATATAATTGTGTCATACGCTACAAGTTGGTGATACGACATAGAACCAACCCCGAAGCATATCTTTAGGAGACACCCTATCTATCCACTAACGACACTTCTTTCCTTTTTTTCTTTTTCCTTTTGAAAAGATAAGATTGGTATATAAGATAACATATATCTGGTAAAATCTAATAAATATGAATGATATTAATAAATAAATAAACAAATAACTTTCAATTGTTTTGGTTGTATAGGAGATCAAATGGAATAACCTCAGAGAGGTTGCTACAGATGATTCCTGCCTTGTTGCAGAACTATTAATTAGATACCGTATAGATTTATTCAAGATGATAGTAGTGACATTGCATGGATTCTTAGAAGGATTCGTTATATATAATATATATATAGCCGTAAATAAATCCGTTAAATATATATCCGTTGGTTATAGAGAAGGAATCTCAGATAAAATAAATAAAAAGAGAAGGGTGGTGATGTTGAAAACACCCCAACTTCTTTCAAATATTTGGAATAAAAACAATACAATCGATGAGAATCCAAAAAAGTCGATGTTATTTAACGTTTGTTACTTTGCTATTATCATTTATTACAAATAATTAATCTAATACAATCTTAACATAAAATATTAATTTTATTATTATTATTATTATTATTATTATTAAACACAAATCAACAAAATAGATAATAATTGTAACATTATAATAACAGATGAGACAATAAAAAACTAGTAAAATATAAGAGTATTTTACATTATATTATGCATATTTGAATTGTTAATATTATTTTTTAAAATGTTTTTTATGTATATTTTTTATTGAAAATATCATTTTTTTGTTCTTTTTTGTCCACCATTTTCAAAATAAGGAAGAAATAATGTGGTTTCAGAAACTTGATGTGTTTTCAAATTAATAGCAGTTTTAAATGTTAATAATTCACCAATGATAGATGATTCTAATTGTTCAGTATTTAATCCTAATGAATGATAATCTTGTATAAATAAATCAGAATTATCAACTTTTCTTTTGAAATGAATTTTATTTTCAGTAAACTTTCTCATAATATTCGCTTGTTCTTTTTTCATAGAAGTATATTTATTTAATTCTAATCCATGAGGATTTTTAGATATATTATTTATATTATTTGGATCGAATTGTTCCTGCAAAGTTTCATTGATTTGATTTGTATTATTTAAATTAAAGGAATCATTTGCACTAGTTGAATGAGTCATGCTTAACGTTCCATTCTGTCCACTGCGATCGATGAACCAGTCGTCAGAGGATGGATTAGGAGAATTCAGAGTAACTATAATAAATAGTTATAATAAGCGATGAAATCTTAATAGGTTAATAGTTTAAGATTACCGTTGTTTGTTTGACAATTATTGGTATTTAATTTTAATAGCAGTTGTTGAATATTATTTATAAATCCACTTTTTTCATCGATCCATCTTTTGTATCGGAATTCATCAGGATGAAAATTAATATTTCTTTCATATTCTTCGACTTTATGGTCTAATGCTTCAATACATCGCTTATAGAATTCAACCTGTTCCATTATAAATATAGAAGGATCTTGGGACATAACAGCGCTAGAACTTGAAGAAGTTTTTTTTTGTGATACATAAGTTGAACTACTGCTGTTAGTTGTGTAATCCTCATTTCCTATATTCATTGCCATAATAATGTAATAAAATAATATTAATTAGATTATGCAACTTTGTTATTTTGAAAGAAAATTTAATGGATTGCAAGTATTTTTTTTCTTAACAACACAATTTAGTTATTCTATGGATACACTGTACTGTGGAAATCTTGGAAATCTAATAATTATAATAATTGTGTGTGAGTTGACACAGACAACACCAAAAATAACGGACGTACGGACCTGACCCCGGACCGACAACTGTTATATTCGTTATTCGTTACTAGTTATTAAAAAGTTAAAAAAATAAAAGAATGATTGAGTCATGTGTTCCAGAAAACACTGCAATATTTGAATTTACCAAAAAGCTTGCTCGAACTGATACTGTACATCTATCTGTACATCACTGACTTTTGCTTTTTGTAAATTTATTATATATTCCACATTTGTGTTCTTCACAATTTTAAAACATGCTTTATCTCTTATTCATTTTCTGCTTCATTGTAATAAATGTTTCTAGTTTGGATGTAAGTTTCATTCCCAATGATGAGAATGCACCGCTTCCATTATCCACCAAATATCGTGATTCGTTGAGAAAACTGTGTGATTTATTGAAAACTAAGGCAGATCTGCCAGCGGAAGTAATGGAAAAGCGTGGAGTATTAAATAAAATGTGTAAGAAATTAGCCAAAGATGATAATAATATAAATGGTTCATTTTCTGTTCCATGGAATTCTTCAACAATAAAACAATTAATATATACTATAATTGGAGTTGGTAGTGGCTATTTATGTTACACACATAGGATTTGGATTATTTCAACTTTCAAATTATTTATGAAGAAAATAATAGGAAAAGAAAATGAAAAAATTTCAGTAAATAAATCTTCTATTAAATCAACTCCAGTGACAGATATGGTGAATGAATTAGATAAAGATTTGCAAAGAAATCGAATCGCTGAAGCAAGAGAAGCAAGATTAAAAAGATTTGCAGAAATGAACTCTTATAATGAAGTTTCTGATATTTCAACTGCAACTATAACAGAATAATTTTCAAAATATATTTCATATCATATTTTTTATTTTATAATAATATTTCTTAACAAAAATGTAGTATTATAAAATAATTTCATTACGATTTTAATAATAATAATTTTAATTATCTAAATTGTCTTCTACTACGATTTATTTTTTTCATTATATGATTATTTTGAGAAAATAAAATTGCAATAAGAATACCAAACAAAACCCCGATAATATTGATCATTATAAATAAACTATTATTATTTGAATTCATAATATTAGATTGACTGTCTTGTTCATTTTCTTCAATATTACTATTAGATAATAGACTATTTGTTTGATTACAAATCATATCAAATGATTCTATTTGAGGATAATAATCATGTATCCTTTCTATTAATAAATTAAGATATTCTTCAGCATTATTTAATTTCATCTTTGCAATCAGATAATTTAAATGAGAATAGTCATTCGCAGCATTATCCATAATTTGTAAAAAATCTTCAAATAAAATATAATATTTTTCAGATTTTACTAAATTATTATTATTTTTCATGTTTTTAAAATAATGAAAATCTAAAACTAAAGACAAATTAGTTGTTGGAGATTCGATTTGTAGCTTATTTAATGCTGTATATAACTTCAATAATATCCATTCTGCATGTAAAATAAACTCATGTATGTCGCAAATCTTGAAAGCTAGGAGTACAACTTTGACTATTATCAATTTTATTTGATATACAAATATTATTGAAATTATTCCATAATTTATTATAATTATATGATGGAGGAATATTCCAAATATTCATACGAATGAAATAAAATAAATTTTCAGCTTGTAATAAATAATTATAATTATCATTATTATTATTGTTTTTATTATTATTATCATAATTTTTATTATTATTATTATTATTGTTTTTATTATTATTATCATAATTTTTATTTGTATCATTTCTTTTTCTATCCATTTTTTCTAAACAGTCATATATATATACATCATTTTGTGACTCAATATTATCAGCTTTAGTTTGAAAATTAAGAGCAGATATAATCATGTTCCCTTCATACCAATCATTTGATATCGAAAACTTTTGAACAATTTTGTCAGTTTTGAATAATTCTGATTCAGAATTTATATTATTAATAGAAGAAATTAATTGAATATTTTTATTTTTATTTGGATTAATTATAAATATTATTGGTAGAATAGTACGTTCAATTGTTTCATAAGAAGAAGTTGGATAAATATTATCAAATAACTCTCTAAGTTTTGGACTAACAAATAATAAATCCTGAATTATTTTTCCATTAAAAAATTCAAAATTATTATTATTATTATTATTACTATTATTGTTATTATTATTATTATTAGTGGTAGTAAATGCCAAATTAAACATATAATACAATTCTTTATTGTTTATTAATGAGAATTTGTAGTTTGTATAGCCTATTTTTGTAAAAGAATTGGAATAGAAAGTTATTATTTTGTTGATTACACCATTCACATACGATAATTCATATAATTCATCACATAAATAAGTAACATTTTGAAAATTATTATTATTATCCATACAAATTGATATGATATGAATATCAATTTGTTTTCGAGCGGAAGGACGATTTAATTTTAATGATATCTCTTTATTAGTTTCAGTAATAATTGGAATTAATTCTTTTGAAGATTGTAAAATAAAAGAAGACAACCATATTAATTCATTAAAATTTTCAATTTGCTCTCTTTTAGTGTTATACATTATATTTGAGATATCAATCCAAGCGAATCGTTCATTTATAAAGGAATTTTTGTGATTACATAATCCTTCAGATGAGTAATAATACTTTTGATTCGTAGATGAAAATGAAGTTACATCAAGGAATAAATCATACATGACATATAATGTTGTTAAAGCAACACTGTTTTGGTGATAGGTTTCAAATATTTTGTTTATGCTAGTTGCATTGATATTATAATGATTGTTTAATAGTTGAGTGGGAATCATATTATTACTACTATTAAGCTTATTTTCATTATTATTTTGATGAAAAATTTGTTCTTTAATATTATTTTGCACATCTCTTATCAACTTAGCATCAGTTTTCACATTATAAACTAGTTTTTCATATACTTGAGTAGTGGAATAAGAAGAGAGTGATGCAAATTCCATCTTTTGTGCATTCGATATTTTATTCAAAATTTTCAGCACATTTGTGATTGATATTTCATTAATACTACTTGATAGAATAATAACATTAAAATGATAATTTAACTCATATCTTGATAATATACATTTCAGTTTATCAAATGATTCGTATTGATTTTTGTTTATAAAAATATTTTTGTCTTCATATGAATTACCATCTAAACTGAAACTAGAAGGAATATGTATGGGTTCGATCAAACACGCTAAATTAAGAAGGAGAAAAGCGCCAAACATATAAAAGTAATAATACAATGCATTCATTTTTTATACCAATATAACAAATTATTTACTGTAACAATAACTGCGTTTGTTGCTGTTCTCTTTGCTGTTATTGCATCAACAAATTCTCAAATCAAAATAACCTTTAGTATGATTGAGTAGTACTTCTGTAGCTTTATACGGTAGTTAAAACATTTAAAAGTTCGATATTTAGAGTAAATATTCTAGAGTCAATCTAGAACTCCATCAAGAATGGTCTAGTTATGCTTCACTTGCAATATATATTATCGTCGTACTATCATAGTACCCTACAACAGATTTGTTATTAAGCTTGAAAGTAAAGTCGAAAGTATTGACAAATCATTTCATTTTTTTTTATTAAGATTAAATAATGTTAAATCGGATTTGCAAAAATGCTTTAAAAATCATGATGTATGTACATTATCATTCAGGATTTTTCTTTTGGTAAATCACTTTTTTCGGTAACATGTTGAAATGATATAAATACCACATAGCAGAAGTAAAACTTAGAAATACAACAAAATAAACAGAACATAAAACAGTATAAAACACTCCTTTGATTGGACTTAAATATGCCACTTGGTCAAGATTCATTCCGAAAAAACCAGCAATTTCATTTCCAAAAGCAATTGAACATGAAGCAACTGTTAAGAAAGTATTAACAATAAGTAATTCATTTTGTGAAACATCCAAACGAGTTAATTCCTATTATTTAAAAATATAAAAATAATAAAATAATATATATAATAGAAACTATACAAAATATTATAATTTATGAATTGAATCATGATTTTAATAGATACATACAATAAGTGGTGATATAACATAACAAAAGAAAGCAAAATTTTATTAACTAACGAAAAATATTTCCAAAAAGGTTGGAAAATAATGTTAATATTTTAACGGAAAAAAAATGTTATGTTAAAAATGTATCATTTTAACGTATTTTCACTGCATCATAATAGAATTGAGAAACCAACACCTAGTATAATATAATTATTTAAAATTATAATTCATTTAACATAATATATTACCGAATCTTCTGCAATTAATATTTGACTTTTCAAGTTTTGGATATCACTCGTTAATGAACCATAATCAGATAAACAACCTTGGAATAGTTCCTAAAAACATATAATAATAATAATAATAATAATTAATAATAAATTATGTCTATTTTTCCTCATTAATTAAATGATATGCCAGAACATCTCTTTCCTTACTGACTAATATTCAGTATCTTATACAATTACCAATATGATAATGACCAGAATCAATTCGTATCAATTCTGATTAAAAAGGTATCTAAAATAGAGTAACTTTTATTCCGAATCAATAAGAAAGTATTTATGTAAGTATTTCTTAATTAAAAAATACATTTCGGAATGACTTTCTTGATTGATTTGAGTATATATATAAACTCAACGACAAGATAATTCTTCAAATTCAATAAAATTGTTGATTTAAATCATTCACAATGCTTATTACGATTTAATTATAAAATAATTTATGAGTTTGAGTCATGAGTTTGTTGCTGAATCATGCTACCAATAGCTTGACTTGCTGATAATAGATATAACTTATGAAATGATTCCAACAAATAATCTCAATTCAGTTAAAATTCCTATTAGCAGGATAAGATGATTCAGCTATAAACTCATAAATATAGTAATATTTATCATTATTATATTATTAAATTATTCTCAAATCAAAGCAACATGAGTGATATAAATCAAGAATCTTTTTAAATTTGATTGCTACAGTATGTGCAGTCATTATCTAAAATAAAACTAATCGAAAAGGAATCTGTGAAAATTTCTGCGATATGCAACAATTCAATAAAGAAATAAATATATTCATTTTTAGAATATATTATATCTCTAAATCTGTTATCACAGAAACTTTAAAACATCAGTAATTGGAACTAATTCTGGACACAAATGGTTTATCAACAATTATGAATTTAATGTTGTTATTATTATTATTGTTATTATTGTTATTATCATTATTATTATAATCAAATATCTCTTAAAACATAATTATTATAATAAGATGTTAATTATCCATAAATCAATACATTATTATTTTACAGTACCTCTACATCATCATGCTTCGCTAAAATCTCATTGACTAGAGGGTATCTAAAATGACAGGAATTGACATGAATCATAATAAAAATGAGGAATAAAATTGAAAATTTGTGATTATTTTTGTGTAAATACATTATCAATTAAACTATAATCATAAAAATATTTTAGAAATATATGAGTAGAATTTTCTTCAGAGTTTCTCATAGTAAATATTTTCATTATATAATTTTATTATTATTATTTTAAAATATTTTTTTTACAGTACAATACCTATATAAAATAGGATTATTTTTAAGAATAGTAAGATTCATTAATGCCATATCTTCTTCATCTTCTGCTAATCGATCAAGAGCTGTACGATAATTACCAATTCTATTCATAATAGTAATTAATTCATTTTTCAGTTTACGAATATAATCTTGATCTTCAGTAGAAAGTGTGGATTTCCCATTCTCCCATTCTTTTAATACGGTAAATACTTTTGTATTTAATTGATCAAAATTAACATTTTCAATTAATCGAACAGAATTAATAAAAGCTTCGAATACATGGAGTTCGAATGGTATCTTAGAAAATGAAATAATTATTAATAATAATAATTAATTATCAACTATTTATATTATTATTAATAATAAAAATAATTAGTATTTTTTTGTAAAAATAATAAAAGGTAATAGGGTAAAAATCATAAGACATTATTATGTAAGATCTTTAAAATTTTATCCTTATGTATTAAGATTATTTTACTATCAAAGCAATAAATATGTGTTATTTATAATTTGATATGTTAATAATAAAAATTTATTGCAAATTATCCTCTATATCAATTGAAAGTCAAAGTGGGTTAACCTTTATATTTTATAGTGATGGATTAAATGTAATATATTCAAGTAATAAACATATAATGTATAATAATAATAACAATAATAATAATAATATAGCGCCCACTACAGGGCTCTCGAGGTATGTTATGAAGACGAATACGTTTAAGTATAAGGTTTAGTTAATATTACAAGTTATGGAATATA
>VKHH01006010.1:0-31514 GCA_015144975.1 Epipyxis sp. PR26KG | reverse complement strand
ATTGAATAAATAATTTCACGGTAATTGTAACTGGAATAAATAAATATATAGGATTGAAAACCTATAATTCCAACAATATACCGGTAGTAAAGCAACAAGATTTAAAGTTTTAAATACTGTAAGATTGGTGAATTGGAGATTGCACAGCTGCACATGAATTGATCTTGATGTCTTGATTGATTATTGATTGATTGATTGATAATTGGAAAGTTTTTTAAAGTTAAAAGCGAAAATATCCCTGGGTCTTGGGTAATCCAAAATTCAATGAGCGATTTACAAAAAGATTTATTGAGCCGGTGGATAAATAAAAACCGAAGCAATTCTCATGAAAAGCATATTGGCGAAAATATGGATAGCTCTTCAATGTTTTTAGATTGTAATGGAATATTACGTCACAAAGAATCTTGGAAAGTTGCAGATAACGAATTGAACAATTTGGACCAACTTCCTAAGGAGAAGAAGAATGATTCGTTTGATTACAATCATAATGCAATCAAATATCATTTACAAACCGGATGCAAGGAACTAATTATTGACTGTGATAGCAACTTCATGTCCCAATCTATTGGAGTTCAACAAGAATCGAAGAATCTTGCTACATTCAAGTTTCTACTGGATTGGAAGTTATTGTGGGAGAATATAGCTTCAGATACGGAGGATGAAATTGCTATATTTTCTCCGATGCTTAAAATATATATTGAGTTTTTCTTTCACAAGCAAACAACTAATCTTATCATATATATCGCATTATATATAATTTTTGTCTATCTTTTACTCATAGCAATATATAGACCAAAGCTTTGGGCTATCTATTACTTATTTACTCTTCCTGTGATTGGTTTGATAGCTCATTTTACATCGCGTAGACTAATTCATGGAAAATATCGTAATAAACAACAACACATTATGACTAAAAATGATAAAAATAATCAAGTAAACTATTACATTGATGACAATCAGAAGACCAGAAACTCGATTAATCATTTAACTCCTCATTGGAATCTTGCATTATTGCAGTTATATAGAAGTGCTTCGACAGAATGTAAAGCTAATTGTTTTTATTATAATCGAAGAAGTAAACGACCAACTCATAATCATAAAAGTGAAGAAAAAGAATCATTTTATCAACTTATGAATATATCATTAAAATATCTAACTCGGGTATGTGAGCTCAAAATTGAAGATGCAACATTCAACCGTCCAATTTACAAATATTTTCTTCAAAGCATCACGTTTGGACTACCCTTTTTGTTAGTTTATATTATATATATTAGCACACTACCAGAACTAATATTCTTTTGTGAGGGTCTTTCGTTGGATGAAATTTTGAGAACTCCAGCATGTGGAATGTGGTTGTTGGAGTTCATTTTAACATTTGGATATTTGACTAATATTATTTTTCTGTATTTGTACGGGGGTGGTGTATTATTGACTTTAGTGGCTCTTGCATATGGAGCTGAGATAGCGTACATGTTGACTGATACATGGATCGATAGGTTTGGATCATTGAGACGCATATCATTGCCTGCAAATGATTCTAATTATAATATGCCATCCACATCTTCAATTAATCAGATAAATAATAGTAAAATTATTGATTTGAATAATAATAATAATTTAAAATCAAGTCTATCTTCTGACAAAAGCACATTAAATCCATTAACATCATCTAAAATTAAGATAAACGAAGAAGTCATTGAAGACCAGGAAGACGAAGAAAGCCCCGTCACACCTCTCATTCAAAATGTTCACTCCGTGATAGACGTTATTCCATACATAGAAAGAGAATCATTCGAGCGATATTTGTTCATGAGGCATTATTTAAATCAAGCCAGTAAGATATGGTCACCTCTTATTCTGGCTCTAGCTGTTTGGTTTATTTATTTGGTTGGAATAGCTAGTTTGAATCTCTCTACTAAAGTTGTATTAAAAAATCGCTATTTTGGTGTTTCCCTGGCTTTTTTCATTTGGTTTTTGTTTATTCGGTTTGTGATTGTTCTGGTCCTTCCTATCCTAAGCATAACCCATGCTAATTCACATGTATCATTACTAACCGAGAGTTTTTTTGATGCTTCTCCAGATGATTTTAGTATACTTGGTGGACGTGACAAATGGATCGAATTCATCAAGTCTGTCCCAGCAGTCTGGACTATCTATGGAATATGGATCACATATGATAAATTTTATGCGACTGCATCTGCAGTTTTGCTAACAGTCATTGCATATGTATTATCTTACCTTTCATCAACTAATTCATGGTGATAAACTTAATCAGCTGCATTATCCATTATTATGTTAAAATCTTTCGGTAAAATATAATGAATGTTTTGTTCCAATTTTCCATGGAAAACTACAAATGAATCAGATCTTAACAAGTAACATAACATATCACATGAATTAGATTTAATACTTCTCACAATTAAGTTAACAAATAAATTTAAGATGATAACTAATTAATTAAGAAGAAAATATTGCAACAATTTAATAATAGATGGTTACGAGTATGACTCCAGATAGTTTCAACAAGTGAGTTGATATGTACAGTTCTCAAAGGGGCTTTTATTAACGAACTGTCCTTCTTACGGAAATAAAATTATGTATTCATTGATAAATCACAATTATATATATATTGCAATGATCTTATTTGTAATTCCTTTCTAAAATCATTGACATTGATTGATAAATTATCGTCATTATCATTGTCTTTATTAAATACAGTATAAGTTATAGTATAATTACGATTTGCTTCAGCTAAGAAGTTATTATCATTAAACCAACCACCATTGCGATTGACTCCTGTTCCATCATCAGATAGAATTCCATCTCTCTTATTATTATGTTGTTCGAGTATATTCTGTGGATTACTTATTTCCATTAGCAGAAATGGTAAATGAATGGATGAACGAAGTGTGAACTGTACTGTAAATGGAGAAAGTAGATAAAAATCTTCTAATTTTAATATTCTTTGAGTGCTTCCTGGCATTGGAAGAGTTGCATCTTTGAATGAAACGAAGTAAGCATATGCATCATAAATCACAGGAATAGAATCCCCCGCATGAGTTGTTGTTACTTTCACAAAACATGATGTTAATGAACAATCATTTTCTTGAAGAATTTGAGGAGTTATTTCAATTGAATCAATCAAAATACTTCTATCTGCTACAATTAACAATGATTTTTGCCATAATACTATATTGTATGGGATATTATTGTTAGGTTTAGGTTCTTGCCAATGAATCAACTCTAATTTCATATTTACTTCTAATGAGTTAACAACTGCATAGTCATTAACAGCATAAATTGTAACCAATGGATTATTATCATTATTTTTAGATACAATTAATTGGATATTTATTGGACTATATGCTCTCTTTATGACATATTGCAACGGTTTCCATCGACCACCCCATTCCATTGAACTCCAAGACGGGCCCTGCCAAATATCATTCAACTGCCAATAAAGTATCCCCATAGTATATGCAGTATTATCAACTGTTGAAATGCCTGAGGATGAAAATGTTGGGCGTGATCTTCTCCAGAAATTAACTGCAGTTTCGTAACAACGGGATTGTTGAATGGTTGTTAAGTATAAATACATATCAAATGATCTTGATTTCATCCTGTTTTAATATGATATTATGGATAAAAACATAAAATAAATTAACTTTAATATAAATAAAAAAGAATAATAAGTAAAATAAATAATATACAATATAAGCATAAGATTAACTTCCCTTCAAATAATAGTCTACATGTCAAAAATAATTACTTTCTCATAATAACTTACTTGTCGATTTTACTGGAACCAACACATTGAGATGGCAATACGAAATGTTTTTCAATTTGTTCTTGAATTTGATCATTTCCATTTTCATGGCGTTGTCTATAAGATAATAATTTGGAATTCACATCCCAATCTTCTGGTTCAACAACATCACTATAAGATAAAAACGAAGGCATTGTTTGAAAGCCAAATTCTGAAATAAACTTAGCTGGTGGATAAGCCATAGGGTCTTCACAATCACAATTGTAATCATAATGATGCACATCACCTAAATAAATAAAACAACGAACATAAAATTGGAGGTATAATATTGCACCACAAAGGTAATCCAGAAATATATTACAGTCTAAATTAGATTGAGAACTGACCTTGGTTTGAAGTCGATGCAGATCCCCATTTCTTCACATAAGGATTTGTTGAAATTAGTCCGTTAGATGGACTGCTATCGACCCATAAAGATTGTTTGTTGTTCGGAACAATAGACATTAAAGCCTCATAAACCGTATCACCATACAATTTTGAGTAGTCTGAAACATACAAGTCACGATTCGAAAGCGATTCTTGAAACCATTTCAAAGACACTTCATTTTCATTATTTCCTCCCCAAATAATAATTGAAGGATGAGTTGATAGTCGGGCTGCTTGATGTACTACCTCTTTTCTGATATTATTTAAAAATGCATCATCCCTTGGATATAATCCACATGCTAACATCACTTCTTGCCATATCATAATACCTAAAGAATCAGCCAAATCATAGAAATCATTTGGTTGATACAGACCACCACCCCATACACGCACCATGTTCATATTGGATTCTATGGCTGAATGAAGTATATATTTACGATCATTCTCTGTTACGCGTGATTGAAAACTATCGATTGGAATAAAATTAGCACCGCGCATAAATATTGGAATATTATTTATTCGAAAATAAAATGTTTCCATGTATGATTCTGAAGGATTAGAAATAGGCTGTTGGATTAATTCTACAGTTCTAAACCCTATATTTTTACTCATTGATTGATATTTATTATAATTTACTGTGATTTTGTAAAGGTTTTGTAAACCATAATTTTTTGGCCACCAAAGTTTAATTTCATTTATTGTGATGGATTTGACATTTATTTTCTCCTCCAGTTGAACTTCTTCGGTTGCTATTGGCACATCGTTAATGCAGATGGTTATTGAAATAGGCTTGCCAATCATACTTTTAGGAATCGCTGAAATAAATAAAATTATTAGTATTTTCGCCGAAGATAAATCATCAGATAATTCTTGATTTACTATAAAATCCTCAAGTCTACCATGCGTTGATTGATAAAAGAAAATATTTCCAGTGATCCCAGTAGAGACGAATGCTGGTCCCCAGTCCCACCCCATGTCTGAGCCAGCTATATAAAGAAAATGAAAGTTAAATAATAATTTTTGACAGGACGTTAATAAGATTTTTTGCATATAATTATTACACAAAATTATCATCTATCACTTAGTCATAATACTACCTTTTCGAACAAAGTTTCGATGGGTTGGTTCAGCCCATACATTATAATTTTGGGTTTCTGGTACCACATAAGGATATTTTTCTGCCATGGACTTTGCATACAATAATGTGCTATTGAATTGTACACGTAAAGAATGAGGACTTTTGTTAACTGAGGTAAATTGAGATGATTGTATTTGGAATTCATGAGGTACAAATGCATTATTACTACTTCCAATGTGTACATCATTGAAAAATATATCGCTTATTACATCGATTCCTTCGAATCGAACCGAGAGATCCAACTCTTGATTGAACTCGGACAAATCAATATCATTGATTGAATAAACCCATGACTTTTCAGTGATCCATTCTAAATTCAGCTCTTCGAATCTGTAGTATGGATCAGTTTTTATCACATGTCCGTTAATAAGATCCGTGTGAATATTGCCAGGAATGTGGGCTTTTATTGGACCAACTTCACCATCCAGTGATTGAAGCAGCACTGTAGGTGTTTTATTACGCTAATTCATAAATACGAAATATATATCAATTATCACTTAAGAATACAGTAAGTCAAAATTCAGATTTCCAAAACTACTGCAACATTGAAATATGATAGGCATCTATTATTGATTATACCTTATAATGATCTTTGAAATTCCATGCTTTGTGGTATTCCAAAATATTTGATGTATTTTTTGATGAGCTACTTAATGCAAGAAATAAAAGTGTTGCTAGTGAATAAAATACAAGCACTATAATTGGAAATATCATGTTTGCAAGCATATCACATATCACGCAATACAAATGAGTTTATTGTACATATTGAAGGATGAATAACAAATCTTGTGAAAAATTATTATGATTATGATCAAATTATTGTCATACTTCCTGGAAATCTAAACTTTGTCAAGTTATTATGTAATAATTTTTCTCTGAATCTTTGATGTCATACAACCATAATGTAATACGGATCCTAAAATCGTTTCGCTTTTTTCAAAAAAAACACTAACAAAAATTAACATATTTTCATATTTCGTTTCAAATTGCTTGACTTAAAGTCGAAAGAATATTGTGCTTAACTGTGTTTGAACTTTTGAAACCAAAAATTAAAATCTAAACATACAAATTTCGAATGTCCCAACCAACAGATATTAGTTGGCACAAACACAAAACAAAGTTAGCCGAAGAGACTGGTGAAGATTTTTATGAGAATAATCCTAGACCAAGAGCTTGTCACACACTAAGTGTGTTGGGAACAAATGCATTTTTGTTTGGTGGAATGACAGATATGGGAGTAGATGATGCAAATGATGAAAATTTCGATTTGTGTACTCAGCCCAGTAATGATATGTTCAAGTTAGACCTCACAAATAAAGCTAACCTAATTTGGAATAGAGTAAATCCAGTCGGCAATACTATTCCTTTGGCGAGATGGAAGCATACTGCAACCGTGTTTGATAATACATCTATTCTTATATTCGGTGGATTCCATACCCCTGACCATCGGTTAAATGATGTTTGGGTTTATGATGCTATTAGTGGTGCGTGGAATCAACCAAATTCTCGTCATAATCAAGAAGCTTCAGTTGCATGTCAACTAGCTAATTTGGAATGGGCAAATGTACCTTCTCCTCGAGCTGCACATAGTGCTACGCTCATTGGAGACTTAGTTTACATATTTGGAGGTTATGGAGGTTTAGGCTATTCGCGAAGAGATTTAGACGATTTATATACTCTTAATATTTACACTTGGGTGTGGACTAAAGTAAATGCGAAAGGCGTTCCTCCTGAGAAAAGATCTGGTCACCAAGCCTGTGCAATTGAAAAGAAAATATATATTTTTGGTGGTTCAAGTAGTTCTACTCAATTTCAAGATATGTATGTGTTAGATACAGAATGTGATCCACCCATTTGGTCTAAACTCAACTCATCGCTATCTGTTCCAACTTGGAATCAAGCGGCATGTTCCGTGATCGCAATACCTACGTGGAAAATTTTCTCATTTGGTGGTGTCACTGGATTATTATCAGATAATGATAGAATGGGAAAGATGGTCGATACTACTTCTATCTTTGATACTGGAATTGGAAGATGGATGCAACCGAAAATTGATGGAAAAGGTCCTAACCCTCGCTCTGATACTTGTTTAGCATATGATGCGAAAGGATCTAGATTGATAGTTTTCGGTGGTTGGTCTGATGAATGGCTCGCTGATTTATATACATTAGACGTTGGAAATATTGTTGGACCACCATACGCAATCACGGATATGTTTCCTAAAATGGGACCTGTGACGGGCGGAACTGAAATTATTATTCATGGTATAGATTTCACCAACACAACAAATGTTGTTGTGAGGTTTGGTAATAATAGAGCGAATGTAGATGTACCAGGTGTTTTTATTTCTCAAACGAAAATCAAATGCGTATCACCTAATTCATCAAAATTACCCGCTGGAGAGGTCGAAGTTCGTTTATCATTAGATAATGATTCTTTTACTACAACTTTCCAAAAGTTTTCTTACTTTTCCGTAACAAATGCCTCAAATTGTATTATGTTCGGACCTGGTATTTTGAATGGATGTGCAATAAATGAGGAAGTTTCATTCATTATTCAAGCTAGAGATGATAATTCTTTAAATCGAACAACTGGCGGAGATGAGTTTTCAGTTATGGTTAGCATTATAGGTGGCGGTGAGGATGGTGAGAATCAACGTATTACTGGTGTAATGATTGAAGATATGAATGATGGAAGATATCTTATAACTTATGTTGCGAAATATGCTGGTAAATACGAAATTAAAGTTGATTTTATGGGAACTTTTGGTGGTAAAGCAGGTCCTTTACGTGGTTCTGGGCTTGTTGTTGAATTTAACGCTCGTGCACCAAGAGAAAATAATCATATGTCTGGTGATTTAGTGATTAATTCGCTCAAAAATGATATTTCTAATCTACAAAAATTATCTGAAGATTTGGGTAAAGTTCTCTTTGTGCGGGCTAAAGATGAGTCATGGTCAGCAGATGAACAAATTCAAACTTTAATTCGTATAAAAGAAGCTTTGGTTGTTGTAGAATCAAAAGCAGAACAAACAAATATATTAGCTGATCGATCTCTTTGTATTATTCGATATTTAGCAGAAGAGAATATTGTAATTAATGGCTTAGAGGATCAGTTGAATGCTAGTAAATTCTTATGGGAGAAAATCTTGCGTGAAGCGCCTCAAATCCAAAATAAAATATCACCAATGATGAGATCGCATGCTAATAAAATTAAAAGTGATATTATCTCTTATGAGAGCCATATTAAGAATTATAAAGTAGAATTAATGAAAAATGAGTTTTATCTGTATATCACTGGTACGGCTAAATCAATATCATTGATAGAAACAGCTGATCGTAATTACAAATCAGAATGTGCAACATACGAGAAAATGTTACATATTGCCACAATATTTGAAATAAATAAAGAAATGGAAACAACAACTAAAATGATCGATGATATCAAAGATATTTTAATTGATTTTAAGACTCTTTGGAATGTCAATCAAAAGGTTGTTACTATGATAGATGATGTGAAGAAGATAACATGGGGTAAACTTGACAATGACTCCTTAGAAGATAATTCGAAACAGCTTGTTTTAAGTATTCGTAAACTACCAAAAACAGTTCGACAATCTGATGCCTTTTCTGGAATGGATCGATTAGTAAAAGAGTTTGTTATAACTTGTCCTCTCATCATTTCATTGAAATCACCTGCCATGAGAGAAAGACATTGGAAAGAATTAATGGAAGTCACAAAACAAGAATTTGTGATACCATCAACTAAACCCTCAATTGAATTGAAAGATTTGTTGGAGTTGAATTTACATAAACATGTGAATGAAATCGATGAAATTTCTGAAAAAGCATCAAAAGAAGCGAAGCATGAAGATACATTAAATAACTTGGTGACAACTTGGACTAATGTCTCTTTCACCATGACCTTATATAAGGATTCTGACATTCCTCTGCTAAGACTAGAAGATGAGATTGTAGAACAATTAGAATCTGATCAAATGGCAATTCAAAGTATTGTTGGTAGTAGATATAATTTCTTCAAAAAAGATGCTGCAGATTGGCAAAGGACATTAGGATTAATATCTGATATATCTCAATTGCTTGGTAAGTTTTCATAAAATATTATGATAATTTGAGGTAATACTAATAACAATAATGTGATGAATTCCAGGCGAGATTCAACGAACATGGTCATATTTGGAGCCATTGTTTATCGGTTCGGAAGAAGTGAAAAAGGAGTTACCAGATGATGCTAAGCGTTTCCAAGACATAGATGCACAAGTACGCGCGATTCTTTTGAAAGGATGGAAAATCAGGATTGTGAAAACCACTTGTCTGCAATCTGGATTATTGGAAAATTTAAATGACCTTCAATTTAAACTTGAGCAATGCAAAAAGAGTTTGAGTGATTTCTTGGATGGTAAACGAAGACAATTTCCAAGATTTTATTTCATGTCTGAAGCAGATCTTTTAGATTTATTATCGAATTCTTCACAACCTTCTAAAGTTTTGGCACATGTAAGTAACCCTAAATTTTATTACACACTATACATAATTGTTAATTAATCATATGCTGTTCAATAGTATTAATTTACTCATTTCCATTTTGTGATTTATAGATTGACAAGATTTTACTCTCCACGAAAGAACTGAAAACTGAAACTTCTGCAAATGATGAGAGACCAACTGCAACTCATTTTATTGCTGGTGTTGGTAAAGAAACTATACAATTTACACCTCCGATAAAACTGCTTGGCAAAGCAGAAGCTTATTTATTGTCTTTATTAAAAGCACAAATATTTACTTTATCGAAATGTTTGTCTGCATCTGTTGATCGCTATCCAACTATTCCACGAACACAATGGGTTAAACTTAAAGATGCGAAAACTAATGAAACACTTGACCCAGCTCAAATAATATTACTAGTGGCAATGATTGACTTTGTCCAACAGGTGGAAAAATGCATGGCTCAATCTATGGCAAATGATCCACGCTCGCTGATTAAATGTGCCGAGTTAATGCGAACTCAATTATCTGATTTAATTAATCTCACTCAGACACCTCTAACTAAAGAAGAGCGTCAGCGAGTTATGTGTATGATTACATTAGATGCTCACAATAGAGATATTTTGGATGTCTTGTTGAAGGAAAAAGCTTACTTAGCTACTGATTTTCAATGGCAGAGTAAGCTTCGTCCTAAATATGTAAATGATCTTAAATCAGCTCAACTGCAAGGAGTGGTTTCAAGTGCACAATTCAATATTTGTGATGCATCGTTTGATTATGGTTTTGAATATTTAGGAAATGGTCCAAGACTTGTAGTTACGCCTTTAACTGACAGAATTTATGTAACAGCAACTCAAGCACTTCATCTTAAAATGGGCTGTGCACCAGCGGGTAATATCATAATAATATCACATGTCATAATTTATTTTATTAACAGCATGCTTATTTTCTTACAAGGTCCTGCTGGTACTGGCAAAACTGAGACTACAAAAGACCTCGCTTCAGCTCTTGGAAAATGCTGTTATGTTTTCAACTGTTCTCCAGAAATGGATTATCAATCAATGGGAAATATCTTCAAAGGTTTGGCAGCATCTGGCTCTTGGGGATGTTTTGATGAGTTTAATCGTTTGATTCCAGAAGTATTGTCAGTTTGTTCGGTGCAATTCAAAGCGGTGTGTGATGGGTTGAAGCAATTTAAACCAGATGATCCACTTACTCACCGAGTAACCGTAGAAGGGGATACAGTCGGCTTAGATGCAACTTGCGGTTCTTTCATCACAATGAATCCAGGTTATTTGGGCCGTTCTGAGCTTCCAGAAGGATTGAAGGCATTATTCAGACCAATTACTGTGATTGTTCCTGATTTAGTTTTAATTTGTGAAAACATGATGATGGCTGAAGGATTTCAACAGGCAAAGATGCTTGCTTCAAAGTTCTATGGTTTATATTCTTTATTATCAGAATTGCTGTCAAAACAAAGTCACTATGATTGGGGCTTGCGTGCGGTTAAGTCTGTTTTGGTCGTTGCCGGGCAATTGAAACGTGCTGAGCCGAACCTACCTGAAGATGCGTTGTTAATGAGAGCACTACGTGATTTTAACATACCAAAAATTGTTCAATCTGATGAAGTTGTGTTTTTTGGATTGTTGAATGATCTGTTTCCTGACTTGAATCCTCCTCGAGTATTTGATGATGACTTAGCTGAGTGCGTTTCTATTGCTTGTGAACAAAACGGTCTATGGCCTGATCCTTTCTTTACTCTGAAAGTCATGCAATTAGATGAGTTATTAGATATTCGTCATTGTGTTTTCATCATGGGTCCACCGGGAAGTGGAAAATCAACAAGTTGGAAAATGTTGCAAGCCGCCAGAAATCACCAAAATCCTGATGCAAAAATAAAAACTGTTGATATCAACCCGAAAGTGATGCCAACTGAAGATCTTTATGGTCACATTAGCATGTCAACTCGAGAATGGAAGGATGGATTACTCTCATCTGTTATGAGAGATTTAGGAAGAATTCCTAATGAAAACCCGAAGTGGTTAATTTTGGATGGTGATTTAGATGCGAATTGGATCGAATCGATGAACTCAGTCATGGATGATAATAAAATGCTTACTTTAGCATCAAATGAAAGAATCCCATTAAAGCATTATATGAAAATGATATTTGAAATTAGAGATCTAAAATATGCCACACCAGCAACAGGTTATATAACTTACTGATATTTTTGATAAAATAATGAATCTATATTTTAATCATCGTAATTTTTATTCTAAATAGTTTCGCGTGCTGGTATCCTCTATATATCAACTGATGGAGGTAGTCAGTGGCGTAGTATTATTGGAAGTTGGGTGCGAAGTAGACCAGATGAATTATTCGAAGACACAGACCGAGAATTCATCCAAGGGTTATTCGAAAAGTATCTTCCATTCTGTCTCAAATATTTCGCAACTGACCTTCAAGGAGTTGTATCTTGTAATGATATTAGTTTATCAGTTTCAGTATTAAGATTATTAGATACCATATTAACACGAAATATTGTTATTGATTCGAATTCATTCGAAATAGCATTTGTTTTCTGTTTGATTTGGGGTTTCGGGTCTGTACTAACAATATCAGATGATGGAACAGATCATAAGAAGTCTTTTAGTGAATGGTTCAGAGGCAAGTTCAAGTCAGTGAAAATTCCTTCCAGAGATACTATATTTGATTACTGGTTAGATCCTCGCACCTGCAAGTTCGAACCTTGGAAATCTAGTCCCGCTTTCAAAGCAGTTGAGTTTGATTCAAATGTTATGAATATGGCTGAAGTCACTGTTCCAACAGCTGAAACAGCCTCCGTGTCATACTGGTTAGACTTACTAGTTCATCACGGTTTCCATGTGATGTTAGCTGGGCCTGCAGGAACTGGCAAAACACAGTTAGTAAATGGCCTGTTATCCCAATTAGTACCAGAACAGCATATCCACACAACTGTTAACATGAATTTTTATACAACTGCTGCGGTGCTGTTAACAAGCATGGAAGCACCGTTACAAAAACGAACTGGTACAACATACGGTCCTCCAGGTTCTGCAAAGCTTGTTTACTTCATTGATGATTTAAATCTTCCTGAAGTTGATAGATATGGTACTCAGAGTGCAATTGCTTTGCTAAGACAACATATCGACTACAATCATTGGTATGATACTCAGAAATTAGCATTGAAAACTGTTGATGATTGTCAATACATCTCAGCTTTAAATCCTACCGCCGGTTCCTTTTCAATCAACCCAAGATTGCAGAGACATTTTACAACATTCGCCGTTGGTATGCCATCAGCTTCTTCATTGATAACCATTTATCAAACATTCTTAGATGGTCATTTGAATACTGGGGATTTTAGCACATCCATTCAACAAATTTCTTCAACTCTGATAAAGGGAGCATTAGCAGTTCATAAGGAAGTGAGTGAAACTTTCCGAAAGACTGCATCTAATTTCCATTATGAATTCAACATCAGACATTTAGCCAATGTTTTTCAAGGTTTGTTAGTTGCAACTTCCTTCACATTTAAAGAGGCGGAAAAGTTTGTATTTTTATGGCTCCATGAAAGTGAAAGAGTATATGGTGACCGACTTGTCGACTACGATGACTTGGAAAAGTTCAAACGAATTATGCAAAATCAAGCGAGAAAAGCATTTCCGTCCTTCAATATTGCCAGGTTTTATCTTTCTGGCGGAGGTGTTTATGCTGATCCACTTGTATTTTGCCATTTTGCAGAGCAACAATTCCAAGCTGGTGGTGACTTGATTTATGATCAAGCAACAAGTTTGATTGATTTAAGAACTACTTTAGAGCATACTTTAGATGAATATAATGAGATTAATGCAGTGATGAACCTTGTTTTATTTGATGATGCAGTTCTACATGTCGCTCGTATCATAAGAATCGTTAAGCAAACTGGTGGACATGCATTATTGGTCGGTGTGGGTGGCAGTGGTAAACAAAGTCTAGCTAAATTAGCTGCTTACATGTGTGGTTATACTCTGGTGCAAATAATGATCAATCAAAACTACAGTTTATTGGATTTTAAAGCGGATTTACAAGCGATGTATACTCGTGCTGGTGTTAAGCTTGAAGGTGTTCTATTCCTTTTGACTGACACACAAATCAGTAATGAAAAGTTTTTGGTTTATTTAAATGATTTATTGAGCTCTGGCAATATCCCTGATCTGTATACACGTGATGAAAAAGACAGTATTATTAACAGCATCACAGGTAAAGCGAAAGGTGCTGGGTATACTGCTGAACCGGCAAGTGTTTGGAATTATTTTATTTCGAAAATCAGAGAAAATCTTCATTGTTGTTTATGCTTTTCTCCTGTGGGTGACTCCTTGCGAGTACGAGCAAGACGATTCCCTGCCTTGGCGAGTTGTACTGTAATTGATTGGTTCCAACCATGGCCAGGTAATGAAATCTTGTACAATGATTGACCAAAATACATTATTAATATTATGATTAATATTATTTATTTTCAGAACAAGCATTAGCAAGTGTTGGTAAGAAGATTCTCTCTAATACTGATCTAGGTTCACCTGATGTGGCTAAAGCTATTGAGAATTACATGCCAGTAGCCTTTGTCGCTGTTAATAAAATGTGTAAAATATTCGCAGCAAGTGAATCAAAATACGTTTACACAACCCCAAAATCATACTTAGAAATGTTGAATTTATACACTATTATGTTGGCTAAGAAGCGAGCTGAAACTGACAAAAACATGTTTCGTCTACAAAATGGAATTGAGAAATTGCAAAAAGCAGCTAGTGACGTGGTAGAATTGGAAGCTAATTTGAAAATTATGCTAGAATCAGCAGAAGAAAAGCGACAAGTCGCGGAGGGTATCGCATTGAATGTACAACGAGAAAAAGCAATCGTTGAGGTTGAAAATGATAAAGCAAAGATTGAGGAAATGAAAGTAGCTGAAATCCAATCTGATGTGGCGGCAAAACAAGCGGATGCTTTGAAAGATTTAGCTCAAGCAGAACCTGCTTTAATGAGAGCAATGGCAGCTTTGGATTCGTTGGATAAAAGAGATTTAGGTAATTGCAAGACGATGAACAAGGCTCCTCCTGGTGTAGATGATGTATTTGGCGCGGTGATGATATTATTAGCTGGTGTAAATCCTAATATTATTGTTCAAAAGAATGGTCGTGTGCGTGAAAAGGAAAGAACTTGGGATGCAGCAAAGAAAGCATTGTTAGGAAATATTAACAGCTTTTTGGATGAATTGAAGTCATTCAAAATGAATATTGACGAAGGATCAGTTCCAGAAATTAACTGGAAAGAAGTTCGTCCATTCTTGCAACTAGAGCACTTTTTACCAGAAATTATTGAGAAGAGGAATAGTGCTGCTGCTGGATTGTGTGCATGGGTCATAAATATTGTGAATTATTATGATATTGTATTACAAGTTGAACCTAAACGATTGGCTTTGAAAGCAGCGAATGAAATGTTGAATGAAGCTAATGTACAATTAGATAGTGTGAGGGCTCGTGTAGCGGATTTACAAGAGCGATTGGATGTGTTAACGAAAGAATTTAATGCAGCTGAAGCGCAACGATTAGAAGCTCAAAATATCGCTGAAAAAGGGAAATTGAAATTAGAATTAGCGAACAGATTGACTGTAGCTCTTGGATCAGAAAAGGTCCGTTGGGGTGAAGGGATTGAAAGGCTGAAGTCAGAGAGAGTTTTACTTGTTGGTGACTGTTTGTTAGCTTCATCATTCATCAGTTACATTGGACCCTTCACCAAGAGATATCGTGAGTTTATGATGGATAATACATTAATACCTTTAGTCGCGAAACCGCCAGTTGGTGCTCCCATTCCAATGACAGAAGATATGGAAGCTGTTGGTCTTATGTGTACTGATGCTGAAATTGCTGCTTATCAAACACAAGGTTTACCTGCCGATCGAGTTTCTGCTGAAAATGGAGCGATTGTTTTGAATTCTGCGAGGTACCCCCTCATGATTGACCCTCAATTACAAGCAATCTATTGGATCAAAAAACGTGAGGGGTCACGGCTTAAGGTAGCAAGACTTGGTCAGAAAGATCTGATTCCTCGACTGTTGAAAGCTGTCGAGATGGGCGATCCATTTCTAATTGAAAATATGGGTGAGCATATTGAGCCTTCGCTAATGCCTGTTATTGGACGAGTTACTGTCAAGAGAAATAACAGGAAATTTATTCAAATGGGTGACCAAGAAGTTGAATTATCTTCAGGTTTTCGATTATATTTACATACTAAGCTCTCGAATCCCCATTATCCTCCGGAGATACAAGCTGAAACAACTCTGGTTAATTTCAGTGTTACTCAAGACGGTTTAGAGGAGCAATTGCTAGCTTTAGTTGTCAAATTGGAAAGACCTGACTTAGCCTCTCAAAGAGCAGCATTAATATTACAACAGAATTTGTTTACCATAAAAGTAAAACAATTAGAAGATAATATTCTATTGAGATTAGCAGATGCTCAAGGTGATATCACTGAAAACAGAGAATTAATTGAAGAATTAGAATTATCTAAGAAATTATCAGATGATATCGCTTCTAAATTATTAGAAAGCAAAATAACTTCAGAGAAGATCAACACAACTTCTGAGATTTATAGATCCGTTGCACGCAGAGGTGCTTTGATATTCTTTGTAATGAACAGTTTGTATAAAGTACATACATATTATATGTATAGTTTGAATTCTTTTGTATTCTTCTTCTTACGAGGAATCACCACTGCAGGTGGTGGTAGCAAATCTATAACAAATGAGTCAAATACTGATGAGAGTACAATTGCAAATGAATCAACTGGAGAAGAGACAGACTTGCAAGTATTAGGACAACAAATCGCTCGAAGAATTGCTGAAATTGAAGCACGTGACAAAGAAGCAGAAGGTGCTGACTTACCAGCTCGATTAAAATTATTAAAACAAAACGTCACTTTGGTTGTATTTGATTTCGTTCGAACTGGTTTGTTTGAAAAAGATAAGTTGACAGTATCGACGATGATAACATTAAGCATACTAGTGGATGAAGGCAATCTGAAGTCAGAGTATGTTGATGTAATATCGCGTGGAAGAATCGCAGAAGATGTTGCACCTAGAGGTCAAGAATTATCGAAATGGCTCTCAGAAACTGCGTGGGCAAGATTGAAAGCAATCGAAGAAGACTTAGGTCCGAATGATTCGCAATTCATGGATCTTACTGAAAGAGTTGCGAATGACGCGGAAGAATGGGAAGATTGGTATAATAAAACTGATCCTGAGAACTTCCCAATGCCAGGCGATGCTGCAAATCTAAGTGACATGTCACGATTGATTGTGATGAGAGTGTTCAGACCAGATAGACTTCCATTTGCTTTAACAGAATTCATTCGGAAGAACCTCGGAGAAGATTTTGTGTATCAACCACCCTTTAATATGGCACAAACTTATACTTTCACAACACCGCAGACACCATTTTTGTTTGTTTTATATCCTGGCGTAGATCCTACGTCCTGGGTAGAAGACTTAGGGAAAGCGAGAGGTATTACAGCTGAAAATGGCTATTTTTCGAATATTTCGATGGGACAAGGACAAGAAATTCGAGCTGATGAAACGATTAAACGAATGAGTAAAATCGGAGGATGGGTATTCTTGCAAAATGTTCATTTAATGCAAACTTGGCTTCCTACCCTTGACGAGAAATTAGAAACATTAACACCGCATGAGAACTTCCGTGTTTTCATTTCTGCAGAACCCCCTCCATTATCATACATGAAGAATATACCTGAAGGATTATTACAATCATGTATATGTGTCTCAAATGAACCTCCATCAGATTTGAAAGCGAATCTTACACGAGCTTGGGCATCATTCAATCAAATTCGTATTGATTCTTCATCGAAAGCGGATGTGTTTAAGGCATGTTTGTTTGGATTAAGTTTCTTTCATTCGATTATGTTAGGAAGACGCAGATTTGGCTTTATTGGTTGGTCAAGATCATATGGATTCAATATGGGTGATTTGAAGATATGCTCTGATGTGTTAGAATCATATTTAAATAGAAAGACGAAGATTGTTCCTTGGCAAGATTTAAGGTATATTTTCGGAGAGATAATGTATGGTGGACATATCACTGATTTCTTTGATCGAAGAACAAATAATACATATTTGTCAGTTGTTTTCAATGAATCATTATTAAAGAAAGGAGAGCTTGCACCGAGGTTATTTTCACCGGATATAGTATTATTTGATTATAATATGTATTCGAATCTAATTGCCAAGTCATTGCCACCGGAGAACCCGACGATCTATGGATTACATCCTAATGCTGAGATTGGCTTCTTAACAAACAAAGCAGAATCATTATTCCAGACGATATTACAGCTTGGTGTTGGTTCAGAAGGTGGCAATGGGGGTGATCTAGGCTCTGGTACTATTCCTGCTGCAGGTGGTCAATCAGCCTCATTATTGAGAGAGACACTCGTTGATTTGATGAAACGATGTCCACAAACATTCAATTTAATCGAATTATCGGACAAATCGAAACAACGTGTGTTAGACAGTGATGGGCCTTACACAGTAGTATTAATTCAAGAATGTACTCGTTTGAATGCTTTGCTTGAAGAGATCTCATATACTTTAGATGAGCTACAAAAAGGTCTAAATGGACAGTTGAACATGTCTCAAGGAATGGAAGATATGACATCTTGTTTGGAGATTAATCAAGTGCCTGGTCGGAATCCATTCCATGTGTGTTCCTGGGAGCGATTGGCATGGCCATCAAGGAAATCTCTCTCATCATGGTTTTCTGATTTATTATTGAGAAGAGCTCAATTAAATGATTGGTGCAAAACATTAACATTACCGTATACCATATGGCTACCGGGTCTGGTTAACCCCACAGCGCTGTTGACTGCGATTAAACAGGTACTTGATATCAAAATCAAAATAAACTTTATTTATTTTATTTAATTAATTATTTAATTTTTATAATATTATTAATTATATTTTTATTGTTATTTTTGGATGATTTTATTATAATTTAGGTGACTGCAAGGAGAAGAAAGCTTCCTCTTGATAGCATGTCTCTTGACTCCTATGCTACACGATTCTTCCGGTCTGCTGATGCGCTCATCCATGCCACTTACCCTGAAGATGGAATATTCGTCCATGGCTTGTTAATCGAAGGTGCTCGATGGACAGATGAAGAAGAAGGAGCTGAGAATGTGTATATGGTAGGCAGTACTTCATGTGCAGGACATCTCATGGAAAGTCGATTAAAGCAACTGCTCACGCCTATGCCTGTGCTGTATGTGAAAGCAGTGCAAGTGCAAGAGGAATGGTCTCCGGAAAGTGTAGGATATCTGAGAGGGGATCCGAATCTATATGAATGTCCGGTATATTTGACTAGTGCAAGGGGGCCTACGTTTGTGTTTTTAGCGACTTTAAAGACACTTGTCCCGGTCCACAAGTGGATATTAGCTGGTGTTGCTTTGTTGATGCAATCTGATGATTGATTGATGAGTTCTGTAATATTGATTATTAATAACAGCGACTGAGAGTAAAATGAACTTGAATGTCCGTTATTTTAATTAAAATCATCATTTATTATATGTTTTTATGTTTATTTCTATCTTGAATTATGATAAGCTTAAGTCGCTCACTTCATCCTCACTAAAAAATCTATTCCAAACATAGTCATAATTATCATATAAATACGGAATACAGTTTAGGTTAGAGTTAGGTTAGCTTCGCATGCATGATTGCTAATTCAACATCATATTTTATGATAATACTTTTAAATCACATGTAATCAGCATGCGATTCATATGATAATTATGATAATCTAAGAAGGAATAATACTTTAAACAAGAAATTCTTTAATAAAAATATTATAATTCTCTGTCTCAATAGATATTGTGAGACACAAGCACAATCTCAGCAGTCATCTAAAATCATCTTGCCCCCTCTATATTCTGTCAATATGATATTATAGGAATGATTAGGAATGATTGCGTTAAAAAATATTAGTATTATTTGATTTGATTTGATGGTTTGTCGAATTGCATTGGTTGATTCTTCTTGATTCATTATATCATTTTTGATTGATTGATGTCTGATATGACATATGACTGTGACTCTTATGCCATGTACCATGTAGCATCATCATATGACACATGGAATCATTTGTAAATTAAGATAATAACACGTCTGCCACACAGCAATTATGACAGTATTTCACCAATAGAACAGGAATCATGATAGCTATCCCATCTCTATCAATATTAGAAGCTGCTACTCTTCTTTGCATGATCATATGATGGCATCATATGACCATATGATCATATGCTCTATTATGCATTGTCTATTATACATGATTTATTGCATATCATTTTAATAATAAATTATTATTATGTAATAATAACTTGCAAATAAATATGAGAATGATGTCTCAAAGAAGATCTTCATTACTTCCCATGACGATCATTGTCAATGTCATATCGTATCATCCACAAGGGAAGTTTGTATTAATCGGTTGAGATCTTCTTTCGCCATTCTTATAAAAGCTATTTAAACGAGAATCTAAAGCGAGGATTTCTGGAGGACATATCAAACCACATTCTGAGAGCCCATCATCGAAATTCCTAATGTAAAAATAATATTTTGTTTAAAATAAATTTAATAGTCAATCATTTATTTGTAATTCATTCATTCATCCAATCATACCATATGATATCGCTCATAACATCATATCAACTTGAATTATTATTATAATTTATTTCTTTGATTTCATACCTCGCGATTCTTAAGGCACCATCCATAGTTGTTCTAAACTCTTCGATTGGTACAGTTATGCTATCAGAGCTGCCTGAACAAGACTCTCTTATCGTTGTTCTCATAGGCATGTAAATCTTTCCTGTCATTCTTGAAGCATGTCTAAAATGACGATCTTGACGGTAGGATGGATGAATCTCAACTAATATCGCCTATTAAAATATTATGAATATTATGAAACAAATGATAATATTAATAATTAAGAAGAAAAGAAACCGAAATTTAAGTTAAGATTAATTTATGATATGAAGGTTACGTTACCTCTTCAGCTGCAAACATTATAAACATTAAACCTGCTCCATGAACACCAACCAACACATTCGTCCCTCGAATCAACTATAATAATAATAATAATAATAATAATAATAATAATAATAAAATAATTAATTATTATTATTATTATTATGTTTAAAAAGATAAATAATTATAGTATTGATAAAGAATAAGTTAAAAAAATAATAAATAATAATTTATTAAGAAATCGTTTGACAATAATTTAATTAATGGATAAAACGATAAGAAAAATAAAACATTTCATACTTTTAATTGCTCATAATAACTCATTTTGGCTGTATCCACAACATTCAAATTCATCATATTTCCTTGTTTTAAAACTGATATGACTGCTTCTTCGTTAGTTAATACTCGACCAACATTTTTCTACACAAATCATATATATAATAAAATAAGAAATGGGGATGAAAAAATATATTATGATATTATGATATGAATTATTGATATAAAATAATATATAATAGGGTTTCTAATGGATATTATCAGTTGTATATGAATGAAAGAATATCTCTATACCTGGGGTGTGCGATGCCTTAATGATAAAGTAACTGTTGGAATATCAGGTGGTTTAATATCTAATAAATCAAATTTCTAAAATATAATAATAAAAAATAACTAATTTTATAATTTTATAATCATAATATTATATATAATATTTTTAATACCTGCAAAACAAATCTACGATAAGAATCAAATAATGATGTGTCATAACACCTCAAAGGATCTGGACGAGACACCTATGCAATGCAATTAGTAATGTAATATTTTAATATTAATAATAATCGTATTTATTATCATAATTTTAGATGCAAACAATAAATAATAACAAAGTTGGAAAAATTATTTTTGATAAGAAAATATTATATTATACCTTGGGGAAAATGAGTCCTGCAGGTGATTCCAAATGAAATATTAACTTTTTAAACATAACCTACATATTTTATATTAATTTATATAATATTATTATTAAAATATCAAATATAATAATAATTGTAAAGTAAATATAAAATTATTTTTTTATTATTTTTTGTTGGAATGATCAGAATATAAATACATATGAATAGTATTAATTAAAGCTACATATTACTAACTCGCTTCTTTTGATAATAATCATGTCGTAGCACTGGATGGTTCGTACTGTATGCTTTTTGAATCAACTCATGATATGGTCCATCATAATGTTTATCAAATAACATCACTTGAATATCACTAAAATCAGTATCTAATGCATTACCAATTAAAAACATGTTCATCTAAAATAAAATATAAGTTTATAATATTTAAGCAAAATTGAAAATAATTGTAGAATTAGTTACTTACGAAGTCAGCTGTACTATGGAAAGCATTTTCACAATCTTCATCTCTTGCAAGAAGGTAAGTAGTAGTATCAACTATTTTATCATATTTTATATTTTTTACATCAGATTGAAAGGAATTCATCTATAATAATAACAGAATAATGTTATAATTATCTTTTATAAATAAATCATATTATAGATCATATGATTTCTCAACTATACAGCCTAATGTTATGGTAGATTTATTAAGATTTCATTGAATTAATAATACTACAAAAAATAATAACGAGTCAAAAATATATCATTTGAATTATAACATACTTGTAAAGAATTATGAGGCATAAATAATCGTGATTTGAACTTATCAGTTTTTGAACAAGATGATGTGAGAGAGCCGGAATCAAATTGTAGGTATTGATCCCCAAGAGACGGTTTAGAGCCACGGGAGTATTCACCATGAACCTAAAAAGTCAAATATATTTCATAATAATAAGATTTTTAATGTAAAAATATTTTAACAAACATTTGAAAAATACCTTGGAAAAATCGATGACAAAATTAGTCGCTACACAAAACAAATCTGATCCTCTTCCATCTAATTTTTTGTGGGTTTGATGTAAAGGATAGCAAGTTAATTCTGATAAATCTTTGGGATCCTTATTCGAACACCAAATCTCCTCATTCTTTTTCCACTTTGTTATTAACTGCATACCATATCGTTGTTCACAATCACGCTCCATACTAGTGTAATACTTTCGATATTCGTCCTGCGGTTGTAACTCACTTCGACTGAAAGTAACTGTAGAGTTATGATATTATCAAGCCACACATAGAAATTAATAATATAAATACTTAACTCATAGCATTAATTGACGCGAATGGCAGCAGAACACAATTATACAAATATTACAAATAAACAAAAAAATATTATATATTTTCTTCTTAAAGACAGTATCAATAGCTCAATAGCTCATCATTCATTTTCTTAATGAGATTGATACTTACGAGCTTTAATCTCTGTATTAACATTTTTATCAAGCTTCTCAGCCAATAATGACAATTCTTTCGTTTTATTTGTGGAAAAGAGCAACTTTTCCAATTGATGTATCGTTTGATTTTGAATGTGGACCAATTTTAACAATTTGCTAAATTCATTTTGAATTGGATTCATTTGCATTGCTGCTGCTGGTCCATGTGTTAGAAGTGTTGGATTTGATTGCAAAATAATGAAGCAAAGGACACTAAACACAATAAATCCTGCAAATATTTGCATTAATTTCATTGCGCAAAAATTGTATACTTACTTGTAGTAAAACAATTTGACTGTAATAGAGATCAAACTCTACTTCTTACCATTAAAGTGCTTTAGATGATAAACTTGAAACTTAGTAAATTTAGCAATACATGGAAATAAAAATATACTTTAATTTTCTTAAAAATTGCTCTCTGTGAGGGTCGAATCGGTCATTTTTTTGGAGCTCAAAATGTAAAGTTATAAAAATAATTTATTTGATTTGTTTCTTTTTAAGAATCATTCTGTATTCTTTTGTTATTTTCCAATGAAAAGAATATTGTTTTTAAAACTATGAAGTTAATGAATGAATGAATGAATGAAAGAATTGTAACCAGATTAATAAAATGAAACATAAACATTTAGATACAGTATCAGTTACAACATTAAAATGTTTGATGGATTATCTGATAGTTCTTCTATAGCAACGGAGTTGGTGAATAGTGCCGATAAAAAAGTTGTTCTTGAAAAAATTGTTAATGCGCTATCGTCTGCGGATAACGCTCAAATTCAAGAATCTTTTGGATCAATACAGCTAATCAAGGTTCTTCTGAATTCAATAAACATTGAGAAATATGAGGATTGCACTTTGTTGGGATTTCAAATTATTGTCAAGCTTCTTAGACTTGATGCATTTGATAAATCCACAGCGAATCTCAATAACTTGAATAGATGTGATGAGGGAGTTTTAAATAAAATTGTTGAGACAACCCTTTTATACATTAATAATGAGTTAGTTGTCTATAATGGCTGTCTACTCATGATGATTCTGGCTGCTGATTCTGAAGAACGACAACGGTCGTTCCTCAATTGCAAGGGAGCTGCAGTAATAATAACTATCCTTAAAGAGTATATTCTGAACTCAAAAATAGCTGAAATTGGTTGTAGAGTTATTCGAAATTTTTCTGTAGATGATGAAATGGCGAGTGAACTCGTTTCCCAAGGTAAGAAATAAATCAAGTTTAGTAGAACAACTTTCAATAAATTCACTTTCTAATCGTTGTTTATCTTCATTTTAAGGTGTGGGTGAGATACTAGTTCAACTGATAAAAGAAAATATTGCATGTACAAATGTAACTACAATCGAATCTATTTTGTGGGCTATAGTCAATCTTAGTTATGATGAAGATGTCGCTGCTTTACTTGGATCAAATGGATGCTGTCAAAGTATATTAGATATTATTTCACCTCCAGTGTTTCCATACAATTTGTCAATTGATACAGTAATCGTTTGGGCTATTCGAAATCTATCTTGTCCAAGATTGAACTTGTTGATGTTTACAAAGTCTCTAACGATATGTGATTGGTTGGCAAATACTCTACAGTTCCATTTCGAAAATAATAATATTCAAATCATAAATATTATTATTTGGTCAATTAATAATTTATGTAGTGATTCAAATTTTGTTTCCATTCTTTATGATAAAAATATTCCTCAACTAATTATTCATATTTGTAAAACATTATTTCATACAATTATTGACGATATTATTTTCGGTCCTATTGGTGAAGCAACTATGTTTACTGTGCGCAGTTTAGCGAACTCAATGGAACATAACATCATCTTAACAGGTTTGGGAGTAGGCGAGTTTTTATGTGATATATTACGTCGTTATAATAATAGAGAAGGTATGGTAGAAGGATGCTGCTTAGCATTGTCAAATTTAAGTCGAAAGAATGAAGAAATGCAGTCCATTTTAAGTACTTATTCAGTGATTGAAATATTAATAATGAGTATTAAATCTCATAAGTTTGTATTACAAACGATTGAGTTTATTTTAACATTATTAACTGTTTTAATTGAAGGGAATATTAGTAATAAATCACAATTAATTGATCAATCTGGTATCATTCTTACTGTTCAATTAATGCGTATTCATCAAACAGATTATGATGTTGTAACATTATGTTGTGAGTTATTATTACAATTATATTATGTTGATGAACAAGCAAGAGAAAAGTTGAAAAGTGAGAATCAGTTATCTGATGATGGATTACATGCTAGACCTGCTGGTAGGTATGCAGATATTGCATTAGCTTGGGATATTGAAACAATTCATCCTCAACCTGCAATTATTGAAGGTCAAATAATTGATACAATTAATAATAATAATGAAGAAAATAATGGTGATATTCCATTAGCTTCAGAAGGAAATATTCTAAAATAAAATATTTTAAAAAAATGGATAATTATTTTTTAATGAATATTAATTTTAATAAAATAGAAAATGAAATTTTAATTTTTATATTGTTAATTCTTGTTCCACCATAAGTGTGCATTCACCAACAGTAGATGTACCAGTTCTCATAAAAGATGATACTTCTTCTAGCAAATCTCCATATTGCCGTATCAATGAAGTCGCTTCAAAGTATGCCCATCCCATTAAAGCTAATCGATCATCTGTTGATAATGGAGCAACTATTTCATTAATTGACACACTTTTATTATTATCATTATTATTTGATGATTTGTTTTCTTCTTTTTCTACTGATTTTTGGATAGAATCTAATACTTGAAATAATCTTTGACATCTACCATACAATATGATAATAATTTTTTTTAAAAATCACAAAAAAATCAAAAACTAAGAAATGAATACCTCCTGGGATCAGATATAACTGTTTTACCTAATTAAAAAGAAATTAATAAATAATAAGTAATAAAAATAGAAAATAAATAATAAATAATATTTCCATAATATTATATTAAAATAATCTTATTTTTCTCATTCATAATTATTGAAATAATATTTTTTCCGTTTTAATATTAACGTTCATTAAGTAATATTTTTTACCATATTTTAATTGTTCAGCAGCAACAGGAGCCATTAGCCATATAAGAATTCTTCCCAATCCTAATAATCCTTCCTTTTTCGGATCATCCGTTTCAGAATAAATATCAAATTCGATATCCAAATCTGATATTGAACCTATTTACAAATATATAATAAATAAGTAAAATATTATTTTTGAAAGTAAATATGATAATTATGAGTAACAGAATCAATTACGAAATAAATTTATATTGTTCAATATTTGTGATAATAATAATAATAATATTAACAATATTAACAATAATAATAATAATAATAATAATGATAAATAATAATAATAATATTTAAATGTCTTTTAATCAAGCTGCTTAATTTATAAATTGTATAAATATATTATTATTGTTATTATTATCAATTAAAACAATAATTAAAAAATAACAAATATTTTTACAAAATTGATGAGGAAATACAACGTAATAATGATATAACAAGAATAAAATAATCAAAACATCATTAAGTAGATCAACCAGATCAAACTCACATAAACTATAAGTACAATAATAATTAACTCATATAAAATAATAATATGAAAATGAAATATAAAATTATTAATAATTATTATTTTATTTATAAATGATTTATTGACTTACTTCCTGATTCTTTTGGTAAAAGTTTATCATTTTTTGAATTAATTACAAATCCTTTTTTTAAATCATTAAATAATCCTCCTATAGATGATTTCACTTTTAATGCTTTAGGTTGTTTATATGCACTCAAAGTTAAAGGAGCATCTTTTGTCATTTTTAAAGCTTCAATAACATCCGGTTTATAACAAAAACATGGTAAACCAAGTAAATATCCTATTAAAAATGCACTTCCATCACAATGAGATTCTCTTTCTGCATCACGTAAGATTAATCGATCAAATCCTGCTACTGCTTGACGAATATTCAATCCTTGTTTATATGCAACATCAAGACCACCAAGAGCAAGAATAAATACAGAGTACAAAGTTACCCAAGGATGTATATCATCATTAAATTTCGTTAATACCTTTCAATTAATTCATATATAAAATATAAGTGTGATATTTATAATTAAATGTACTGTATTTTATAAAAGTTACGTTTATTATTAACCTACAATTAGTTATCATATAATATGGAAAATTATACCTCTAACAAAGCCCACGATGATCCTAATACTGTAATGAGACCGGCATTGAATATTTCTCTTTCACGATCATCTTGTGGAATGTCAATATTTAATAAGGACGAATCCACTTTACGTGTTATTGGAGTAGTTAATTGGCCGATAGCTACTCCAAATACATTTAATGCACCACCTATAATAACCCAAGAAATGTAAATATTACTTCAGTAATGAATTTATGTAACATAATTTCTTATTTATTTGTTATTGTAATAAATAACTTACTTGCTTTCCCAAGTCGTAACGCTTTTCCAATGATATCCACATTACAAAATGATGCAGATGCATCTAATAGCGATTGCGAGGCAGATTTTTCTGGTGGGATAGATTTTTGTATCATCTCATAATATAATGTATCCATTTTTCTGACTAAATCCTTACTTGACTCTGCAGTAGGCGACTTCATTTCCAATATTTTCTTACAGTAAGACTGCAGCAATAACGTGTATTTCTCATTTATAGGCATATTTTCTAGCAAAGCTGTTAAATCTGCTCCACTTTTATCTGATATTATAATATTTTCGTTATCTATTTTACTTTTCAAATTCGAACTAATAATTTCTGTTGAAACGGTTGATTTTGATGATGATGACATATAAATACTTCTAGATTTGGTTGATTTACAATAATTTCTACCATTAATGTGACAGATATGATAGTGATATGTCATAACTGAAGATAGATGACACAATACTGTCACTATGATCAAAAATAGTTGAGACTTCATTATTACGACAAATTTTACTGAAATTCTTATTTTTCTACAGTATAATAACAGCAGGAATAAAAGTCAGAAAATTCTCACACTTATTCTTGAATACTATAAGAATCAAAATTTAAAACAATTAGATACAGTGTTCACAAATCAAATGAATTGTGTTTGCGAAGAATAAATCCAAATCAAAACCGGTCGAATTGCCACATCATACCCAAGTCGGGAATTATATATAATATTCAAATCATCGAATTTGCTCTATAAATTTAATATTATTTATGCATATATATGCATTGTCAAGTTTTAACCTTAGCGTACATATAAAATTGAATAATAATTATTTAATAAAACTGTTTCAAAGGAACAATCATTTTTATTCTCTGTGTCTCATTTTTTATTATTTTTAAAAACTAGTAAAATACCAGAATAAAATCAAGTTACCAGAATTCACAGCATATTTATTTGAGGTTCAGTATTTCATCGCAAGAGTAAAATTGCTCTTTCCCGAAACACATTGATTATTATATCATTATTGTATTATTGTTAACCAACTATATAAAGAATGTTTCAATCAATTACTGGTACGATTTTTGGTAGTTCATCTACTAACGCAGTTGGTCAAGTTGGAACTGAGCGGTCTTCCTCTCCGACTAACGTTAATACAACGAGAGGGAATAGTATCCCAAAAAAAGTTCCAACTGCTGGTACCAAAGCGTCAAATCAGCGATTATCTCCCTCTAATTTGTCTGAAAAAATCATTGACACATTACAAAATGAAATTTTAATTAAAGATGCTGCAATTACTGCACTAACGAGCAAAGTTGATAAGTTAGAGAATAATTTAAGAATATTAAGTTATACCACAGAAAATGGAAATACTGCTCCATCAATTGATATGAAAGGTGCTATTTCGACAAGTCCTAAGGCAATAAAAGGTGAAAAGCGTGGTAATAAACCAATCGCTACTACCGTTTCAAACATCATTCATGATGGTGGTAGACAACGAGTAAAAGTAGGAACTAGAGGTTCTTTATTAACACAAAATATATTGGAAGCACAAGTTGATGTTCCACGAAGTCCTGCTCAAATTATATCTGAAAAATTTGTTAATATGTTTCAAAATCCAGTCCAATATATATCATATTTGCAGTCAACAGAATTTGCTACAGATTTGAGCATCGTACTAACAGCTGTAAATGAAGTGTTAGAAGCTCAACCAAGATGCTTATTTATGCAATCACCAGTTTATGTATTTGGAGATATACATGGGAATTTGGAAGATTTACATTTTTTTGCTGATAATATTTGGAAATTAGGTTAAGATATTATTATGATTCGCTTTTGTTCATCATTCATAAAATATTTAATATTTTTTTACAAATTATTCATTATCGATTAATGTAGGAATTGATTTGACTGCTGGACAGTTTCTTTTTCTTGGTGATTATGTAGATCGTGGAATGTCTTGTTTGGAATGTGTTGCTTACCTTTTCGGATTAAAGTTATTATATCCACATAAAATCCATTTATTGCGAGGAAATCATGAAACTAGAGATGTAAGTTGTGTGTTATTTTATTTTTTGAAATAAAATTGATGTAATTTCAATGTTTTGTTTTACGGTAAAGTTTGAAACCATATTATGACAATAATTAATATAGGTGAATGGCTGGGAGGATCATTACATGGACAAATCTTTTCTGTATCAATGCAAAGATCGTTTTGGAGCTCAGGTTGGGGAGGCATTATGGGAGGAATGCAATCAAACATTTGATAGATTACCCTTAGCTGCGGTTGTAGATCATGAAATATTCTGTATCCATGGTGGAATCCCACGTCCTGTTACTGAATTTCAAACTGAAGTGGAAGCTATTTTGGCAATTCCTAACGTTTCTTCCATTATGCCAGGTGAACATTCCCCTCATTATACATTATTGTACCATTACAATAATTATTTTTATTTTATGAGCATATTTTACTATTTTCCTTCATTTATTAATAGGATATGATTATGAAACAATGTGGATGAGACAAGTTGCAACTGATTGCATTTGGTCTGATCCAGCATCAGAGGAAATGGAAGCTAGATTGGATAAAAAAACTGGATTTGGTAATTCTCCACGTGGAGGAGGAGCTGTTTGCTTCGGATCAACAGCGATTGATAACTTTTTAGAAGCGAACAGCTTGTCTTACATAATTAGAGCCCATGAAGCACATGCCTCTGGTGTATCTCTTTCTAAAGGAGCAAGGTAATAAATATTTTATATTGAATTGTATTATCTTACTGGTTACTGTCACATTTTGTTAATAAATATGTCATAATAGTTATTTATAATACTCTTAATAACCATTCATAGAGTTTTTACCGTATTTTCAACCTCCAAAGATCATCATCAAGGGGAAAGAGCTATGGCTGGTTGTATTTTGATTGATTCTGATAAAATTCAGGTACAGTAAATCAATTTGTTAAGTTGTCATTATTATAAACAACACGAAATATTATTTTGATCTAAAATTATGTTAATAATTCTCTAATATTATTTTTAAACAATATATTTAGGTTATTAATAGATCTCCCAAGTATAAGAATAAATATGTTCATAGACGTACTTCTGTTTCATTAGAAAATCTCTCTCAAAAAGAGGTAATTTAGATTTATAATATCAGATATCAGATATAGCATTCAACCATTCATTAATTATTGTATAAAACAATTTATTTGTTTATTTCTTAATTCATTACTATTGTATAACATTTCGATTTGTATTTATTAATTTATTGCAATATATTAATTATTTAATTTCAAAAATAATTTTTTATAAAATATTATCTTAATTATATTTATTGTTAGTTGGAAGATCGACGTCGTCTTGGTTTAGTAAGATTCAGTTTAGTAATGGAAGATATGAATCATTTCAACCATGATGCACCAGATGAAGATGATGAAATCGAAGAAGTGAATGATGGGACATCAAATGTTAATCATAAACCTAATTTTTAATTCAATTTATTTTTTGCAAAATATGGAATATGGATGAAAGTTATAAAAAAAGAATTAGATTTTATTCTTTATTTTTTCTCTTTGTGTACTTTATTTATTTTATGTTTATGATTTGCAAATATCAGACAATAACAATCACACTAAATAATGTAAATATTTTGAAACATATAATAATAATAATAATAATAATAACAATAATAATAATAATAATAATAATAACAATAATAATAATAATAATAATAAT
>VKHH01006009.1:0-31595 GCA_015144975.1 Epipyxis sp. PR26KG | reverse complement strand
AATAATAATAATAATAATAATAATAATAATAATAATAATAATAATAAAAATAACAATAATAATAATAATAATAATAACGATAATAACAATAATAACAATAACAATAATAATAACAATAATAATAACAATAATAATAACAATAATAATAATAATAATAATAAAAATAATAATAACAATAATAATAATAATAATAAAAATAATAATGAGCACCTCGATGTCAACTGTTAGATCTAATCCTATCGCATCATCGTATTCCATGAGTATGCTATTATATGCATTGAAATATTTTACTTGACAACCGATTGAATCAATTGAGTAGTTTCCATTCAATCCTTTACACACAGATTCCGGTACTCTGGATGGACATTGTACTGTAATATCACCATCATAAGTACCATTACAGGTAGCATTTACCATAAAACCATTCGCAGATTTCTTATATTTATATTCCAATAAATTTGGGAGACAATTGAATGTAATATTTTCTGATTTTGAATAATTCAACCTGATTAATTCTGAATTCTGTAAAACAAGATCAACCAAACAATTTTTACTTATCTTATCACATGGAAAGCTTGATAGTTGCAAGTTGACAGGATTAGAAATAAATAACACTTTGGATGATGTTCCATATGCACTTGCGCGAATCGAAGAAACGGAAACCTTCAAAGAATCTTCTAATTTCGGAGAAATTGATAAGGATATTTCTGATTGATCCTTTCCATTGAATTGTTCAATAGGATTTTGAGGTAACTTTAATACGGCGATAGTATCATTAGTCGTTAATTTTTTGGCATATATTTGATTGATGCTTCTAAACCATCGTTTAGTTATAGTAACAGCATCTTGACCAGGTACTGCTTGTGATAAGATGTAAGTATTATAATTGGCCATGCTATCCAGTGCCATTGATACACCATTGTTAGTATTAATTGAACCATTTGAAGCAGCAGTGCTCAATACATTGTTGATTATATCTTGAATTATGTCTGCCTTAGTGTAGTAAACACCATTATTCGACAGCGAAGAAGTGATGTAATCAACCAGCTCATACGATTTAGTAATCCCATCTTCTGATATGGCATAGGAATGTTGAGTAATTTTAACTAAAATAGAAATCCAATTGAGGATTGCAGCATCATCTTCTTGATCTTCCACATTTATTAGATCTTTCAAACCACCTATAGCAGTGTCACGAGCTCTTCTCATATCTTCCAACTCATACGAACTAAAGGAGCATGTCTCGCCATAATAACCTTGATAACAAACACAAATAGCATAACAATCCTCACTTCCTACTTGACAAACACCGACTAAGTTATCATTATCAATATTTTTGAATATACATTGCCCTTGATTACACCCACCACCACAACTCTTTGAAGGAACTACGCACATAGATTTAACACATTGCTCATAACCAACACAATCGAAAACACTTCGACAACTGCTATTTGATTTGATGGAGCTTGTCGAAGTTGTAGCGGAAATGCATTGCGTGTCAGCATTATCTTCATCACCAATAAAAGAAGACAAACAATTTCCACAAGTAGCACTTCTAGAATCACACTGATTTCGATGAAGAGCAGTGCAATTGCCTGCTTTCAAACAGTTTGAATTGCAATTTTTGTTGATTAGGTATGAAGATATCGCAGAAGTTCGCTTTAATTGATTCGAGTTGCCACTACTTTTAGAAAAATCATTTGTGATGTAATCATAAACAGCTGATATATTTAAGCAAGATGATGCAGGTTTTACAACTACAGTCAAATTGTTAGCGGAGCTTGCCCCATAAGCATCGTAAACAATCAACGAACACAAAATTGAATAATTAAATGCTTCATCGCCAGCAGGCATATACCATTCTCCACTTGATGATAATGATCTGGATTGTTGAGACAAATAAACATCATCTAAGAAATATCCGAACTGATATGTAACTGGCTTATCAGAATCTTGCCATTGTGAAGCGTAGAATGTATACAGATCAAATAACTCTACTCCAACATCTGGTTTTACTAGGAAGAATCCCGGTGTAGGAGGAGCATTCACAGTAATTTCAATGGCAGATTTTGTTTGATTGGCACTCATTGTGTTGGTTAGAGCTAAAGTAAATGAAAACGTCACTCCAATGGGTAATAAATTGGTTTTCACAGCAAGAAATAATTGAGAGCTGTAGTAAAATGACTCAATAATTGCAGAGGGTATGAGTGGGACGCGTGTTGGAGTCAAAGAAATCATAGTCAAATTCAGCGAATAACCTTCAAGCAGCCATGTAGCTTCATATTCAGTAAACGCATCTTTGTAGCCAATAACACCCGCTTCGATAATTAATCTTTCATCATTGTTAATAATCCCATCCTTCGCGTTAGACGACAATTTCGAATGAGGCGTATCATCAGGTATGATGCTCATAGTAACAGATGTTGATGCAGAGCGTGTGTTGGTCGAGTCAGTTACAACAAGAGAAACAAATGCAATAGAATTTACAACTGCAGTTGCAGGTACAAGGATTTGCAATTTATCTGCGAAATCATTCATGTTTTGAACAACAAAATCACCATTTGAACAATCTGATTTTGATGAATCAGACAATTGTCGGCAATCCCATTTGAAAAGAAGACCAGCAGCTGAACCAGAATACAAACTAATATCTCTATCCTGATCATAACTTGAAGATCCATCTAGCACGATGGTACTATTTACCGAAACAGTTCTTTGCGATCTTCCCAAGATTTTTGAAATCAATTTCCCTTGTTGAATAGAAACCAGAATAGCAGCAGAAGAAAATTTATTTGTTCTTACATCAGTTACTATGACCATTAATGTGTAAACGAGAGGCGCCTTAAGATTATAGGGAGAAAGTTTGAACTTGCTTTGATCTCTTGATGTTGATGAAAGCTCTAACAGAGGAATATTACCAATAGACAAAGACCATGAATATTTATAATTTGAAGCATTAAATGATCGAGATGAATTCCCACAACTACTAGTTACGATATCTGTTTGAGCTAATAGCGTTGAAAATACGTTGATCGACAACAACTGAGGTCCTGCAATAGTAACGGAAGGTATTATATCATCCAAAGCAATAATTTGTTTACTAGCAACTCCACAACCACCTAAAAAGTTACATAATGTTACTTGAAAATTATATAAAAATCCACGAGGAAGATAATTAACTGGTATAATTGTTGGAGGAGAGATCTTAAACTTATTCAGTAGATTTTGTAATGGAGACAAATCAATACTTTTGCTGCCGCTAAGTTTAATTGAAGTATTAACAGCTATGATTGACCAATCACGTCCACCACTTCCAGAGGAAGATGATATATCCAGATACAAGCTGTCGCAACCACCTATCGCAGAAGGGGAAGTTATACTAACTTTTGGTGCAATAATAGTAGTAGGCTTCTTAATAGAAATAACTTTGCGAGAAACAAAATCCCAATTCGACTGATCGCAATAGCCATTAGTTGACAAACATTTAGCTTTAATGTTAGCATTATTAGCGATAGAAAACGGACTCTCTGGTGAAGCGCATTTAACATCATTATCAATGAAAGCAAACACATTTCTTCTTGAATTCCAGCGGCAACGAGAAGATGACGAACAACTAAAATTAAATAAATCTGAACAATCAAAAGAACTCAATGTATTCCCCATATTGGTCTCATAATCGAATAGAATTGATAAATACGATCCATCAGATGAAAATCTTGCTTCCAGTAGAGATGGTGTGGGTGGAATTTCTTCAGAGGAAAGTATATTTAGCACTTGATAGTTGAATGAAGAATTGACATTATTACTATATGATATTATGATGTCTGATTGAGAATATGAAAAACCTACGATTTTATATTTCCCACTGCTCAATGGATTCAACGAAGAAGAAAATGACAACAAAGAAGATCTTTTGGAGCCAAAGACTATAGAAGAAGGAACAAATCCTCCCACTATTCCTGTATCCTCGCTATTTTCTGAATATTTGTAAACTAATATAGAGACAGAAAATGAAACACTTGGCTTACTAAGCAATTGTAGTGATATCAGATTAAATTGAGGAACGTTTGGCGCAATTGATAATGATGTGAAACTAACCGTTAAAATATTACAACATTTTGTATAAATTTTTTGCATATTTTTCATTACTGTTGAAAATGATTGTTGAATACCCAAAGTAGACTCAGTGAAACAGTATATATCGTATTGGGTGGAAGGATTTAAGTTATTGATTGTAACATTAACTTGAGAATTGTTTGATGCTCTCACAGAAAAAGAGTTTAAATAGAGCTGATTCAATGATAAGACCAATGATCCATTGGTCCATCCTCCACAATATACCAAACCATCAGAGGATAACACGGATGAAACAGTTATAGTAGAAGCAGTGGAATAACAACGAACATTTTGCATAACAGGGGCTTGCTGTGGATAATTGAACTCGAAAGCCATTAATCGTATTTGAATATCACCGTTTATTGTATTATTATTATTATTGCATGGAGAAATAACTGACAACTCATTGCTATTAGAGCATAAATCTTCACAGTCGATACAAGTTGACGGTGTTCTTGACTTTCCACAATATTGAGCAACAATAACGTGACCAGAACATTCCATTTTTAATTTAGTCGAATTGTAAGTTGTTAAATAGCTTATAATTTCTGAAATAATATCCGATGATGAACAAGAATACTTCAAATAATTCCATCCTACAACACTGGAGGATATAGGCTTTGCAACAAAATATATCATTTTTGAAGGCACATATTGAAATGATTTAAGAAACAGATCTGATAGCAGATAATATGACCATGTGCTGCAACCACCTGATCGTAAAATATTGTAACCAACATCAACTTCCAAATACCTCGATTGTACGATTGCAGTGCTATTCATAGTTAGGTTTCTTAATGCAAGATTTAGGAAAGTATCTACATTTCTCAAATTAGCATTAGTTGGTTTGCTGGTTGGAATTACTAATTCAACAGTTGGGATTGAATTCGAAGGAAACCCTGTCAATGATGAAGGGATAACAGAAGGATTGACAATAGGTTGACAACTTGGTTGACAACTAGGTTGCAATGATGATATATAAGTTGGATTGGAGGATGGTCTAATTGACGGAGATGTTGTTGGGATAGATGATGGATTACACACAGGAGTTTCTGATGGTTGAGTCGTTGGAGCTGAAGAAGGATTTGACGATGGATAAGTAAGTGGATTAGCGCTTGGTTGTATCGTTGGCTGTGACCATGGTTGAGCAGTTGGATTACTTGTTGGTTGATTGGTAGGTTGAATGGATGGAATTCGAGACGGGCTAAACGATGGTTGAGATGTTGGAACTGAAGTGGGAGTTGATGACGGAAATATGAGTGGATTAGCGCTTGGTTGAGTTGTTGGAACTGAAGAAGGGTTTGCAGTTGGGTTATTTAGTGGCTGATTTATTGGTTGCATCGTTGGTTGTGACGATGGTTCACCAGATGGACTAATAGTTGGTAGAGTGCTAGGTTGACAACTAGGTTGCAATATTGGTACATAAGTTGGATTGGAGGATGGTTTAACTGATGGAGAAGATGTTGGGACATAAGTTGCATCACCCACAGGAATTCCAGATGGTTGGGTTGTTGGAACTGAAGAAGGGTTTGACGATGGATTAGCGCTTGGTTGTATAGTTGGTTGAATGGATGGAACTCGAGATGGACTAATAGTTGGTTGACTGCTTGGTGACGATGGGTTAGCGCTTGGTTGTATCGTTGGTAGTGATGATGGCTCACCAGATGGACTAATAGTTGGTTGACTGCTTGGTGACGATGGGTTAGCGCTTGGTTGTATCGTTGGTAGTGATGATGGCTCACCAGATGGACAATTAGTTGGTTGACTGCTTGGTGATGATGGATTAGCGCTTGGTTGTATCGTTGGTAGTGATGATGGCTCACCAGATGGACGTATTGTTGGCTGACTGCTTGGTTGACAACTAGGTTGCAATGTTGGTATATAAGTTGAAGTGGATGATGGTTCACCAGATGGACTTATCGTTGGTTGACTGCTTGGTTCACAACTAGGTTGCAATGATGGTTGAATCGATGGGTTTGACGTTGGTTGATTTGTTGGTTGACTGGAAGGTTGTGAACTATTTACGCTAGCAATGGCACAACCAATAATAATTATCAAACCAAAGATCAACATATCATAATAAATTTGGCTCAAATTATTGAAATTTATTATTACTACACGGTAGAAATTACGCAGCACGATGTCGAAATGGATTGGAAAAAAAGCAATAAAGACCAATTGAAATATGTATTTTTATTTATTTTCCAAGCATTGATTACCATAACTAATAAACTGTATTTGTTATTTATTATGCAGTCCTATTATTACTAAAGATATACTGCATGTTTTAATTTTGAAACGGTAGATTGAATTTAAAATTTAAGCCGTAATCTACTCCCAACACAGATACAAGATACAAGATATTTTGTCTGTCTTAACTTTAATAAATCTTTCAATTAATTTTTTGATTTTGCCTTTTCAATTTTAAAGAAAAAATTGATAAATTTATCGGGTATCTTGGAATTCTTAAATTCTTATTTTTTTATTATTATTTTGTTATTTAATAAAATGATGTGTAAACTTTATTTTATTTCCACCCGTAATAATAAGTTATTATGGATATTGGGATGACCGTTTCACCGTCTACTTTATCTTTTACATTATAATTCTCTGGTAATTGTTTATTAAGAAAATGTACTTTTATTGTCGTGTATATTTTATTAATAAGAAAATGTACTTTTATTGTCGTGTATATTTTTATCGGTTAACTTTATCGGTATAATATAAAAAAAGTAAAAAGTATCATTTTATTCTGAAAAATCCAAAATCGGAAATCGCATTCATTGATCAAATTTATACTGTACGTGCTTGGAAATTCACAATCAAATAAACAGTTAACTATTATGAGCTTCACAATTGTAGAACTGAAATATGAAGATCTAATCAATAATGTTGATTTATCACCTCAAATCGGAGAAGCATTTGGAGTTGAAGGTATTGGAGTTTTAACTGTATCTGGAGTTCCAAACTATTTGAAAGTAAGAGCTGATCTATTACCTTTGGCTCGACAATTTGCAAGTTTGCCAGATAATACGAAAGAAAAATACGTCCACCAAGAGAGTTTTTATTCATTCGGGTGGTCTCATGGGAAAGAAAAGCTTCAAGGCAAACCAGATTTTGCCAAAGGATCCTATTACAACAATCCTCAATACGATAAACCAATCGAAGATGTTGAGCTTATCAACAAATACTCTTCGTTCCTTCATCCAAATATTTGGCCAACAGATGATTTACCTGAATTAGAGGCTGCGTTTAAAGCATTAGGTCAATTGATTGTAAATGTTGGTGTGCTAGTGGCAAGACAATGTGATCGTTATGTTAATTCGAAATGCTCAACTTATCATCCAAATTCCCTTGAAAATGTAATATCATCATCTCTTGTTTGTAAAGCTCGTTTGTTGCATTATTTTCCGTTGGATGATGCAATCAATACCGACAAAGATTTAGAGTTTTCCTCATGGTGTGGTTGGCATAATGACCATGGCTCATTGACAGGTCTAACTTCAGCGATGTATCTGAATGAAGAAGGAAATATCGTTCAAAATACTGACCCAACAGCAGGTATTCACTTCTCTTACAGTATGTTATGAAGGAATTTTAGTTTAATTCATTGTGATAATCCCTTTAAGGATTATACGTTAGAAATCGACATAGTGAGCTAGTGAAAATCAATATTCCGGAAGACCATCTAGGGTTTCAAATAGGCGAAACAGCACAAGTTCATTCTGGAGGATACCTTCAGGTGAGAATAATACTAGCATATTTTGTGTATATTTTATATCATTTATAATATACAGTTTAGTTATAATGCATTTTATTTTCAAGGCGACACCACATGCGGTAAGAGGTTCGAATATGTTGCATGTCAGTCGTGAAACATTTGCTGTGTTTATGGAACCGAATTGGATGGAACCTATGGTATGTCCAGCAAATATCAATCCTGAACAAGCGCAAACACAGTCTGCGGCCGCAAATTTGCCAACTGGAGTACCCCCATTAGCGACAAGATGGAGTCCTTCAATGAACCCACCACAAACATTTGCTCAATTTTCTGAAGCCACTCATAAATCATATTATTGAATTGTTTTACTTACATTATATTATATTACACATTTTTCTGTTACCCTTATATGGACATGTATGTGCAGTTAATATTTTAAAATATTTCAGTATATTCTGTATTTGTTATTGCCGCTGTACAATGTCACTCTCTTCTTCAAATACTGGTATACGGTATGTAGTAAGGGGCTAAAGAAAGACTAGATATCGCTCATCGTAAATATATATTATAGGACTAGATGTCACATTTGGCTATATCTAACATTTTCTTGAGCATAAATGCTTAGAAATAGGAAATGAAATAATAATCGATCGAAAGAGCAACTTAATATTTAATGTACAATTAGAGAACAATGTAAAATTGTGAACAAGCGTATATGGTACAATTAAATTGGTAAAAACATATATTACGCACACCATTAATACTATAACCCAATATTGTACGACAGTTATATAGATTGTTGGAAGTTCAAGTTATAAGATATTGGGTATATACGTGTGAATTCAATTTAAAATCAATCAAGTCTCACCACATCAACATGAAAAATAATAGAAATTCTCTGCAATCAAGAAGTATTAAGTTGGAATACAACTAACAAGAAAGTTGGTGATGGGATTGCTGTAGAAAATAGGTGGTGAAAATTCATCAGAAACCAATGACTTAGTGCAAGATAAATTATTGGTTCCAGCAATAAATATTGTGGACAGATTTGAAGCTGATGGTAAAGAAATTGAATTTGAAAAATTTGCGTCAATTCTTGTTATCGGAGAATCAGGAGGTGATTGATACGGTGACTTGCTTTTATCATTACTAGCAGTCGGTAATTCCGTACATTTATTTTTCGCACTTGAGGATAAAAAATCAACTAATTCAGCTTCTTCATCAATAAAATTGCTTTTGTCTGAATCAATACTATCCATATCATCATCTTGTTGAGCTTGCACAACTACGTCCCCGTTAGCTGAACAACTGCACATAGTTGCTGTGGGCAACGGAGATAGCTCATAATCCGTTTGATATAACTTCCATTTTGCATCTTTTATATCCAATTGATCGAATTTAGCTAAACATCTAGCTAAATCAGACATCGCTTCAGTCTTAAATAAAATAAAATCGTCATTATTCCACCACAAATATGAATCCAAGCCAGTGGCTTTATATTCTTCCAACGTTGGGATCAGTACTACTCGTAATATGCTACTAAATTTGATTCTATTTTTATTGAATTTAGAGCTGCTTCTGGGTAGTCGAATGGTAGTTTTATTATTTTCTATTATGCTTCCAGTTGTTGCCCATGTTTTTGTAAATGGAGCTCGATAATCTAAACTAAGTTCGGAAAGAGGTCTTGAAGAGTTCCAATGATCTTCATTTCCAGCGCCCTACATCACAACAATACAACACAATAAAATCTGATGCAAAAATTGAATGAGCTGGTAGCTCGTACCAAGCTATAGTATAAATCATGATTTTGTATTCTGCTCCTGTGAGGTTGTTTTCGCCACTGCTGTTTATTATTCAAACAACCTCTGTTCATTCCTAAAAACTTTCGCGATCAAATGATAAAATATTGATTTAGTTCAGCTTTATTCATTTCGTTTATGAAGTAATATCATACATATGTATCACATGCGTTAGAAGTTGAACCTCCTTTCATTATTAATTCATCAAACTTCAATGTTTTTTTTTCAAGAAGTGCGTTGATTCAAAATCAATGAATGTCTAAAACATTCAATTTAGAAAGTTGAATCGATTTAAATATAGACTGTTTGAACAAAATAATTAGATATGATCAAAAATTAATTGCAGTATAAGAATTTTCCAGTAACTTCTTCATTCAATTATAATTGAATTAACTAATTATTCTATAGAATGTTACCCAAATTTAATACCATCAATATATACTTAAAATTATTTATATAATTTAAGAGATTTTTGTTAATATTAATTGAGTAGGCTTTAACATTGATAAAATTATAAGAGTTTTAGAGAAGAAAATTCCCACCGATTCATCAATTCATCGTTTCAACAAAGAATTTGCTGCATTATGTTAATAGAATCGACCATCCTTCAGATACAGAGAGTTACACAGAAGTTTCTGCAGTATTTAATAGTATTTTTGCTTATAGTTTAAAACAGAGCTTGACGTTATCATTTTCCTTGAGTTATAACATCAATACATTAATACATTTTCAATCAGATGTGCCGATTATCTGCATATAAAGGCAAACCAATTCTTATTGGAGATATTGTGATTAAACCAGAAAATTCACTACTATTTCAATCACGCGATGCAGCTTATCATCCAGGAGTTATCGATAAAACAAATCGTAGAAATATATTAGTCAATGGGGATGGATTTGGTGTTGCTTGGTATGGTGAAGATACTTTGAAAGGAAGTTGTTGCTTTAAGTTCGTTACACCAGCCTGGTCGAATCAAAATTTACGTAATATTGGTGAACACGTCTCAAGTCATTTAATATTCGCTCATATTAGAGCAGCTTCTTCAGGTCACGATCCTCATGAAAATATCAATGTTAGTCATGAAAATTGCCATCCTTTTAAATTTGGTAATTTTACTTTCATGCACAATGGAGGAGTCCCACATTTTAGCAGAGTTAAGTTAAGTCTATTAAAATTACTGTCCGAGCGAATATTTCAAGAAATCAAAGGAAGTACTGACTCAGAGCATTTATTCGCTTTATTCTTGGAATTTCTTCCTGTAGATCGAGTTATTTCTGTTGAAGATATGATAAACGCGCTCAATTTAACAATATCGTCAGTCATTTATTTATGTCAATCATTAGGCTTCAATGAACCATGTTCATTCAACATTTGTGTAACAGATGGAATAAATATAATAGCTACAAGATTTCGAAATGGACCTGACCAACCTCCATCTTTATATTATAATTACGGTTCTGACTTTAAATGTGATGAAAACGGAAACTTCTACTCGAATGGTAGTCAAGCTTCCGAAATAATAATAAGTTCAGCTCCATTATCTCGAGTCAATTGTGATGCCAAGAAGTGTTCATATTTACGATGTGGGCAAAAAATTGTGGATGAGGTACCAGGTTGCTGGTCATTAATGCCAAAGAATCATATGCTTGTTTGTCGTGGTAATGCCAGTAATCCACATGTGGTGGATTCAATACAATTTTTAGCTGTGGAATCCAGCTCTGCTATAAGTAAAACTTTTGTTGATACCAAACTTTATCGAAACATAGTGGACTTTAATTCATTTAATACCGGTAATAATATCGTTTCGAGTGGTAAGAGGAGTAGATCCGGATCTGGTTCATTTGGATGCAATGTTTCAACTCCTTCGCCAAAGGTTTTTATGAAAAATATACTGTCACTGATAGACACAAATTGTAATAATATAAGCAAAACTGCAGATATTAATCCTGAAGATAACTTAAATTCAAAACGAATTTGTTCAATAGAGTCAAAAGAAAGAGCTTCTCCGATTAATTCTAGCGAAGATCATAAATCAGTAGATGCTATTGTTAACGATGCTAACCTTAGTCTTGCTGTTGCCAGCACAAACGAAGCAAACACTGATAATGGTTGCAATATCAATAATATTAACTATGATGATATAATGTTTGACGTGGATGACTGTAACTCAACTTCAATTCCAACCGCTACTACTGTTGTAGAAACTCTTGGTTATATGCAATTGTCACAAATAAAACTGCCATCATCTCTTCTACCAAGAACATCTTCGAGTATAGTAAGTCAACAAAACAATAAATTACGTCCTAAATTGCGGCAATATTTGATGAAGTCATGTAACAAGACTAAAAATCAAGTTGTCCAATCTTCACAATATTTCAGAAAAGCTAAAATTATAAAATTTTCACCAAAGAAATAAGATTTCTGCTCGATAATAGATAGCTCATAATGAAATAAAGAATAATATGGAAACTAGATTTATCATATAACATAATAATAATCAATATTAACAATCAATTCTTATTAAAAATGCTTTTATGTGAAACAATCGTATTCTAATTTTGTGTTTATGATATATCAACACATTCATTTAAATGAATACTGGTATTTTATAAATTGTTGAAGAATGGACCTGGTTCTATTGATATGCACTTTTTTTCATTTTTTCTGAGATTTGTGTGAATTTATAGAATCAGCAATAGCAGTTTTCGTTATTTCAATTGATTAGCTGGATTCTTTTGTTTGTTTCTTTTAAGATTTAATAGTTATAGCAACTAGCTTTATTTTGAATTTGTGAATTGTAGTTGTTTACAATATTAAAGCAAAGCTTCAGTATTGATATTACATTTAGACAGCTCGAACGAAATAGAAATAATTAATCAATCAATCTGTACCTGTTTAGTGTGATGATTTTGGTCAAGGAAAAAGTTCTAAGGGATACTGTACTAGAATATTATCATGTGCTTCAATTCAAGAAAATCAATTTTTCCATTAAATGTTATCTGTAGTATCAATAATTTCATCTGTATCTGATTCATAATGAAAAACACATTTGAAAGGATTACCAGCAGGCAGGATTGGTTTTGGATCCATCCCCCCCCCCCGCCCCTACTAATAAAAAGTGGGGTTACAACTTTTCAAACATTACATTATTATTATTAGTTTTTATAAAATGTTTATAATTATGAAATGGAAGTAAATTAAACGTTCCTACGTCGTGTGTATTGTTGTGTTGTAAGTTTAGACTGTAGACAATTAAAGAGTAGATACTGAATAAGCTAGATACTGAATATAAATTGAATATAAACTGCAAGAAGTTAGACAACACCGAACAGTGTTTGTTGGTAGAAGTCTAATACTATGCAATTGGTATGTTCCGGGAACCAAAGTAACTATTATTCCAAACTAATATTTACTGTTGCATTAATAATCGTTGGCTTGATCGCCTATATTGTCAATTTTCAATGGATTCTTACTGTTTCACCCAACGTAAGTCACAATATCAGCAGTGATAATACATCGAAATTGAGATTTAATGACAAAAAGAATAAAAAGGATAGCATATGTTTAGTAACAAGATTAAGAAATGTTCCGTCTTTTATTCCAGCATGGATTGAATGGCATAAAATAATTGGTGTTGATAATTTTTTCATAATTGATGATTGTAGCAACTCATTGGAGCAAAAATATTGGGCTGATTTCTATCAAAAGCAAAAAGTATTGAAATATTACGATGCGATACCAAGGTATAATTGTACTAACCCTCATTTTCCCATGGAAGCAAAATTAACTCGTTTTGGTGTGAATCAAGCAGTAAAATCTAATTGTAAATGGATTGGAGTAATTGATGTTGATGAGTATTTATCACCATTATTACATGAAAACGTTACTTTGTTACAAGCATTACAAAGCTCCACTTCAGGTGTTTTACAGTTGCGTTGGCTTCTTATGGGTCATAGTAACCATATCAATCAATTGAATACATCGAAACCTTCGACATTTAAATGTGGATATTGGTATGATCAGCATCCAATAATTAAAACAATTGCAAAATCATCAATAATAGAGTTTTGGGAGAATTCCCATTATCCTTGGTATAAAACACATACTATTGCGTCAAATTTATATCAAGGAAGTGATTTATTTACTCAAGAACTTATAAATATCTCAAATAATTGCAAAATATCTAAAAGTGGGTTTTATATTCGTCATTATAAATATACATCTTTTGAAGAACATATGAAAACTAGAGCGAATCGAACCTTTCAATCTGATGGTAGAGTAGAACCATCTGTATCAGCTAATAGTAAATATGATGACTGGAAAAAATTTAATTTTCCATGTACTACTTGTTCTACCATTGGTGAGCAATATGTATTAGAGGTTGATAGAAAAGTGAATGAACAAATCAAATCAAAGTATTCCATATATTCTAATGATCCACATACTCATATTTATAGAGGAATTCCTTTTCAATCTCTTCGAAAGTAATTCTTTCGTTCATCAATCAAATATAATGATATAAACATTTTATTATTATCAACAATATGTGACACAATTTTATTGTCATAATATGACACAGTCTAAATTATATATTAATATCATGTGTTAAAGATTACATAAAATAGAAATTCATCAACAGATAATTACATGATAAAAATATTTGTGTATTATATATTAAAATGATAAAATACTAAATTATCATATCTTATTCTCAACATAGATCCAGATAAACAAAAGTTGTGAAATTATATCGATTTAAGCTCATGTCTTTATTGTTGACATAGAAAGGGTATATACATTTAATAAAAGTTTGTCTTGGTCCGCAGTCCGCAGTCGTATGACTAGTAATAGTAATAGAAATTATATTTTGTTGAATTCTTGCCCTGTCTTCTCTTCAACTGCAAAAGTTGTTAAACAGTACCTAATTTTGTTCTGTATATTTTTATGATAATATAATAATTGTTATTAATTTTAAATTTCATAAACTTATTTTTTTTTCGTTTATTACTGTATATATTTCATATTAATAAAACATTGTTACAAATCATAATCAAAACTCAAATGCATTTTATTTGGAAATTAGATAGTTGTTGCATCAAATGTTACTGAAATCAGCTGAATCATGTACTATAATAAATAATTCTGGAATTGCTTCTTTTTTTTAACCTACTAATACGAATAGAATACCGTAATAAAAAGTACCACCCTACCCATAAAACGTCTAAAAATACTTCATTTTTAGATATATCAACTATAGATTGAAAGTATTAGTTTAATTAACTCATAAATATGTCATAAATGACGATTGTTCTATTAGAGTTTATAAAAGTTATTATTGGCTTAAGGTTAAGTGTTAAACCGCAACTTAAGAATATGGCTTTTTATAATAAAATGTCCATGTGTTGAAGCTCGTATCATAAAACGATTTTAATAGTTCAAACAATATTTCACAATAACTACAGTAATTTCTTAAAATGATTAAAAGACGAATTAAGAGTTTTAAGGACATCCCATCATACAACACAACAATCAAGCAATCAAGCAACTCGTTTTTATTTTGCTAGTTAACAATGATTTGGCTTTATAGGTTAGATAGGATTTTGAGCATTGAAGTGTCACAATAATTCTATTTTCAACAAAACAAATAAAATTCCACAAACAACAAACAACGAATGTGCAAAGTGCAAATGTTGTTTGTTGTCTCTGTTGTTTTGTGAAAAATATTATTGCGACACTTTCAACAGTCAACACTCAAAATCCTATCAACCTAAAGTTATACTACAAAGTCATTATTAATTATCAATCACCAATCACCTACTATAAGTTATATAGTTATATCAGAGAAATATTATATAATATTAAGTTTTAGGATGTACAATTACTACCGTGTGTGCAATGATACTGTAGCTGTGATTATTTTCGCGGTTGTATCATTCACTTTCTTGTTTCCGTGTAACAGAATAATTCCACTTGATCGCCGTACTATTGCTATTGTTGGAGCTGTGACTTGTTATTTAACCAAAACGTTTATTTTTACCACAGATCGATTGGACTTGCTGAATGCGGTAGATTTCGATGTAATGATTTTACTTCCTTCTATTATGATTATCAACCATATTATTGTTCATCTGAAAGAAACAAGCAAGATTGTGGAACAAATAAAGGGTATAATGAAGAAAGATCCAAAAAGAGGATTCTGGATTGTCTCCTTAACTTCACTTATTATGAGCCCATTTCTCACAAATGATGGAGTATGCCTATTATTGGTAGAGCCTATTTTGTCTGTGTTCGATGATAGTAGTGACACGTTTTCAGAACACTACGACAAGCATCATACATTATTTCATTCATTATCCGAAAATGTACCAGATAATATCAATACAAATGATTTGAATGGAGTCGATAGAGTTAATGAAACTTCTGCTGGGAATTACTTTACAAATCGTCAAGTTCTTATAAAAAAATCGGATGCAATATATTATCTGCTTGGATTGGCTTGTTCCGCCAACATTGGATCATGTTTGACTTATACTGGAAATCCTCAAAATATGATTGTTGCAACCGATTCAATTAAAGTAATGCCTTCCTATAAATTTTTCGTATACATGATTTTACCCGGGATCTTTACGTGGTATTCAAGTGAGACTAATAAACTATTACCATCCATGTTATTTTTATTATTTCTTAATAATCGTTTAAATTTTTTTACTCATAATAGCTATTAAATGGATTGAGAAGTGCTGGGATGAAGCCAAAGAAAAAGAATTACTATATCTTGAATCATCGGATATGGAGAAACCGATGGATCAAACTGACCAACCAACTGAAAATTCTGAAAAAATTGGTATATTATCTGAAAATCAATCCAATAAGGCTGCCAAATTATCCATTCTAATCGAGGATAATGATAATACGAAACATACAGCCAACAATCAATCTATATCAAATAGTATAAAACAAAAAGGATCTGAAAATAAGAAAATTTTATGTTTTTCTCTTTTTTGTGTTACCAATAGCGATATTGAGCAACAAAACTATAACAAAATCAATGTGACTTCTCCGAAAAGTGTAGGTAGTAACAAACAATCTATGGCATCCCCAAGAAGTCCCATGAGTCCTCGCAGAAAACAGGCTCGTGATCGAGCGAAGTTAATCAATAATGCTATTCATATTGTTACCTCTCCTTTTCCATACATGGTGTTAATTCTTTTAGGATTAATGATTATTATGATATTTGTGGATATTATGCCAATCTCAGCTTTGATATGTGTGACGGCAATGGTTATGATCGTTTCTGTTGTCGTGGGTAATCATTGGAGAGGAAAACTAGTCTGGAAAGAAATTCCAACTCATGATAATAATAAATCTCATAATAATAACATCATAGGGAATGAAGGAGATAATACTTCTAATCCAAATAATAATCTTATTTATTCTGATGCTGAACATTATGAAATGCATCAAGAAAATTTAAATGATTTTTTTGAAGAATTGTTTAATGCTGTTGATTATTCTTTATTACTAATATTCCTTGGTCTATTCATTGTGGTGGAAAATATTACAATGACTGGCATTCCAAAAATGATTTGGTAAGTTAACACATTTAATTTAATTTCATACTTTAAATAATAAAGAATTTGTACATAATTTTACACAACAGCGAATCGTTTCACTTTCATTTCATTATTTACAATTTATTATTATATACAATAATTTCGATGTCATGCTATTATTTAGAATCATTTTTTAACTAAATCATCTAATTATAATATATGATTAAGTGAATAAATTAAATCTAAATCATTATAATCATAAATATTAATAAAATGTTCATAGGACTCAATTAGTTGGTAAAAGACCATTCCAAACAATTCTTTCAGTTGTGAATATATCAGTTTTTGTTATATTCACATCACAATTACTTGGCAATGTGGCAGTTATCCAATTAGCTAAACCAAACATAGTTGCTTTGGATGACAATTCAAAACGCATCGCTTGGTCAATCATTTCATTTGTAGCAACAATAGGTGGAAATCTGACAATTACTGGCAGTGCAGGTAATTAACAACGAATTGAATAATACCTTTAAAAATATATAATATAGTAAAAAAATTAATTGTAAAATTATTACCATTTTTTATTACCATTTTTAGCAAATATAATTGTTGCTGAAACAGCAAGAAAACTTGATCCTGATATTAATATTGACTTTTTCAAACATTTTAAAGTTTGTTTTGGAGTTACTTTGGTTTCATGTGTGATTGGTTCAATAATTCTATTGGTTATTGTTAGCATAGATAATATGCTTGGAAGTAATTGGTGATCATTTGACACCTTGGATTACAATAGTATAATGTAGTTTAGTATGTATTATTATATGCCAGGGAAATGGTAGAAGCATTATTATATGGTTTGTACTCGTCTCATAAATCAGATTTATTATTTTTTACATGTGGTAGGTATTACTTACTATAATCAAATTTTATGGTTTTGTACCGGCTCTGGAATATAGGATGGATATCCTCCAGGCGTGGTCTTACGACGTATCGCCAACTTGTAGCGATCTTCTTCTTGTTTGATATGATTTATAAATGGAATTTTATGTTTTATTATTGTTTCATATTACAATAATTTTTACTACATGTTCTATTATATTTCTGATTTTTCTTTGATATTCATATTTTCAAGGTATGATTTAAATGATTATCTAGTCATAAATTAATATTTAATAAATGTTATTCTTGTAATTTTATGATTTTTTTAAACTATTATTTGTTAAAATTCATTGTTCTTTTTAAGTTAAATGACAAGTACTGATGTACATCAATTATTAAAAATAAATAAAATAAAATAAATAAAACTGATATGCACTCTGAGAAGTTGTATACTCAACATATACCTGGTAACTTGTATTGGTGATATTTGTGACACAAAATATTAAAATAATTTTATTTGAATCTTTTATCCAGTTATTAAATATCTAATATTCAAAATTACAAAACAATTCGAGTGTTCTTTCAAACAATAAATTAAAATACTGTAAGATTCAAATTAAATATATAGATATTGATTAAGCCAAGAACCGGAATCTGTAAGAACACGGTTCATTCGGGGGTCATTTTCAAAAAAGCGGTTGAAACTAAATTTTAGCCTAATTATATAATTGATTATTTCGGAGTTGATTGTTGATTATCAAGCAATCAAGGACGCCAAAAAGCCCCCTACAGGAAGAACAGATTAAACTTGCAGCCCTGCTGCAAGAAGTTTGCTCTCACTCATCAAAACTGGGATTTTTTCGCATCATTTTCCCTTTTTCCTCCTTTTCGGCATTCTGAATTTTAATTACAGTATCATAAAGAATAGTGAGAAATTTTGATATACTGAATTCAAAATTATTGGCTGGAATTGATTGATTTAACGTTTAAAATTTTAAAAATAAATTATTTAAAGAGCAAAATCTTGTGGAGATCTGTATATTGTATACTAAAAATACACCAACTATATAATCTCACGAACATCGGTTTAATTAAATGTCAGCAAATCCATTGGAAGTGAAAGTTTGTATCATTGGAGATACCGATGTTGGAAAGACATCGTTGTCTACAAGATATTGTCATGGAGAATTTCCTGAAAATTCTACTCCAACTATCGGAGCTTCGTTTCTACAAAGGAGAGTACTAGTTGATGGAACTGAAATAAGTCTACAAATTTGGGACACCGCTGGTCAAGAGAGATTTAGATCTATGGCACCAATGTATTACAGGGGGGCTAAAGCGGCTATTTGTGTATTTGACGTGACGAATGAAGAATCATTGAATCGCATCTCCACATGGTTGAGAGATTTGAAAGCACATGCTGATCCCAACGTAGTCATATGTTTAGCTGGTAATAAATGTGATAAGAAACCAACATTTGACTTGACAAAATGTGATGCTTTAGCCGCTTCGATTGGTGGAACACTTTTCTTGACAAGTGCACTTACAGGTGAAGGCATTCATGAAGTATTTGATGCACTCTCACGTAATATACATGATGTATATAAAAATGCAAACAAGCCAACATCGGAAAACGATGGTGTGAAATTAGGAGCAGGTCCAAGAAAAGAAACCTCATTGTGCTGCTGAATGGTTTTTAATGATTTTTGGGAATACTTAAATTCATGTGCCAATTTATTTGACACTTCTTGCTTCTTTATGATCTTGTAAATACGAATGTACTGTATATAATCAAAGTTTTTATTTGTATTAACTTCCACTGCAATGGTGATACTTTCTAGTTGATAGAATCCTTAAATTAAAAGTATTATAGCTTTGACGATTCAAACTTCAATGTATGATTCTCCGCTGTGTATCGATGGTAATTACAGAATGGCATCGTCCATAAATTATTGAATTGTGCATTAAGTCTTGAAGTTGGAAGTGGAGTTAGAATAGTGTATCTAGAAATGATTTATCAACATAAAAAAGCAACCGCTCGATAAACTAACATCATTTGATCATTCGCAATTGGTATTTGTCTCTAGCGCGGGGCATATGTTATTTAGACATGAGATATACTGTACATCTACTCCATACTTTTCGATCTATTTGTTATGGAGAATTTCAAATGATGCTACATTATTATTTGATTTTCCGTTACGATAATGATTGTAGGAATGTAGATCGGAGATACTGACTTAAGCGTATAGCCATGTTTTTATATGTACAGTACTTCCAACATAAACTTTATATTTAGTTGTTATGATAGTTAAGATGTAAATCTATACAGTATTTCTTTAAATGCTGTCGTTGAAAAGAAATCGTCAAAGATCAAAATAAACAGAAATAACTAACATATACTGTCCATCTTATTGTGATTTTTTAAGGATTTTAATTGATGTATAATAATAACAAGTGTGTGTCAAACTTTGAAATGGTTGTTCGGTTTCGTTCGAAGTCGTTCGCTTATATATTATATAATAAAATATGGTTATTGTTATTTAAAAAAAATTGATTGAGGGATTATCCATTATTTGCTTAAAAATACTACAATTAAATTGAGTTGAAAGTTTTACAATATATTCAAACTCAACCATTTTGACATAAGGTGTATTAGTTAATCAGAAGATTATAAGCAGGCAAGCAAGACAGACAGAATACGGAATACTTATATATTTTCATTTTGGTATAATTGAATATACATAACAGAACTGTATTATCCATATTGCAGTTATTCAATACTTAATAACTACCGTACTTATCCAAAATGTCGAAAAGAATAGCACAAAATACTTTTGATGATGTGGTTCAGGAAAATATTGATGAGTTTGAGATGGAGCCCTCAGCAGCTTTAGGAGATGCTATTGAACAGTTTACCAAGCAAGGAATCGATTTAATGAATATTGATGCTACTGGAGATATCACAGGAAGAAATAAGATGAATCAACATATTAAAGATGCGATACATATTTTTCAATCAGTTTCTTCAACAATTGGTAATGATATGAGTACAGAAGCTTCATTAAATTCTGTGAATGAAATCGTTGCAATAATTAAAAATATGATTGATAAATCGTATTCGAATAGCTCTCGCAATTTAATTTTGTTGAAAGAGTCTGAATTGGCAAATAATATTCACTTAATGTTAGTTCCTACTCAAAATAAAGATTTGTTGATTAAAATTATGGACTTTTATAAAGAATTATGTCAAACTAATAGTAAGTATATCGTGTTGATTAAATTTAATATTTCATTTTATCTGGATTATCTAATGTAGTTGATATAAGGGATGCTTTTGAGCCAGGAGGAAGCAAACGAATCGTAAATATTCTTAAAAGTGCATCAGCTGAAGTGAACAAACCTCTAATTATATGTGGTTTTCAGTTAGCAAGAGTTGTAGCTAAAACGGAATATAATAAAGGTAAATTTTGCATTGTTCTATGATACAATTATTTTTAAAATCTTTCTTAATACTCTATTCTTTTTGAAGCGATATTAATGCGGGAAGGTTTGGGCGAAGTAATTTGCGATTTATTGTCACAGCTAACTGAAAATGATTTATCTGAGGCTTTAGGTAATCATCAACGAATGATATTTCAAGAATCTTGCAAACTTATTAGAGGTTTATGTATTCACGATGACTTAAGAAAGGATATGTCATGTGCATACGATAATGGGAAATTCTTCATTAAAAAGAATGGTATTGTACAAGCATTGATGAAATTATCTGCGGCATTTCGTGAAGAGCCTGTAATTGCCAGTGCTGCATTATACGCAGCAAGAAACTTAATAACCACTGAAGAAGCGGTGCAGATAATGAGTCAACATGGCGCTATGGAATTACCTCGTGCTATTTTAAGCTATCAATCTGCTGATATAAATTTGGTCAAATCCGTGATTGGTTTGATGAGGAATCTCTGTGCTGATGATGTTAGGAAAGATAAGCTAGTTATGGATGGTACACTGCAGTTATTAGCATTTGCTTTAAGTAATCCATTGGTACAGAATGATGTTATTCTCGTAGAACATGGTTTAGCTTGTTTGGCTGCAATGTCTCTACGATCACCCAATAATTCAGAAAAAATTGTCTCATATGGAGCAATAGAGATTATTGTTAACCTCATGCACAAACATAAGGATGCTCAAGCTCTACTTCGTCAAGGTTGTTTATTGATTAGAAATATTGCTGGTCGTTGTCCTGAATTTAGATCATTATTACTTGACAATGGCGCTGAATCGATTTTAAGATCAGCAGGATTGTTTCCGGCCGTGACTGATGAAGCTTATGCAGCATTACGTGACTTAGAATGTGAAGTGCAATATGTAAGAGTGACAGAAGATGGTAAAATTGAACCTGCTTTTGAACAATTCGGAGCAAAAACGAAGTTAAATTTCAATCCTATTTATGATGAGGATAATGATATAAGTCAACGTATTCAAGAAGAAGCTAAACCACCTTTTCAAGCTGCGAATATTGATTATGATAGTAGTGATGAGTTTGAAATGGATCATAGTCATTCACATACTCATAATAACAATTTTAATAATAAATGTTGTGATCATTCGGGAGGAGAAATCGATAATAATGATCATAATCACCAACATGAGCATGAACATGACCAAACCTCGCATACTCCATTTACAAACATTGGGTAGAAGCATTTAATCGATATTTTCACTGAAAGTCATGATACTGATTTTTTAATTAATGACTTTAACTTCTTAACATATCACTAATTTGCTATTTTTAAAATGATTATTAGTTTGAGTAAGAAATGCTTCAAATTTATTGTATATATTATTTTATATATATAACAGCAGATTTTACTTTAGACGAAATCGCAAGTTTATTCATAGAATATGTAGAGTATTTAAAATAATAGGTTTATATAATTTGAGTGAAAATGTTAAAAGCAATGAAATTTTGAAACCACCTTAGAATAACATCAAAATCTTTAAGTCCATATAACAAGAGCCACTATAAAAATAATTATAAGAGTTACAGCATGTAACTAATTATTGTATGAATGAGAATATTCGTTACCTAATAAAGCCAGTATACCAACTAAAATAACAATAGTCCAAATTTGGCATCCGTCTTTTGATTTCAGAAGTTTCTCTAATGCTTTTTGAACTGTATCCAATTTATCTCCAGCAGCATCTACATCACCTATGATAATTATTATTTTTGAAAATATATTGTCGATTTCAATTAATAATTTGATAAATGATTTAAATAAGATAACCTTCTAAATTATCTAAAAGTAAATTTTGCTCTTTTACTTCAGTATTAATTTCTTTTGCAATATGACCTAATTTATCCACACTTTTCCCCAAAAGTTCAACACTATAATCTTGTTGGGCAATCATTTGCTGAGTTTGCTGTTTCTGATTTTGTATAAAATGATTATTTTCAGCGATACGAGAGGGGTTTGCATTTTTAATTGATTTCTGATTTTGATTGTTTAAATCATTTTGTATTTTCTTCAAAACCATTGGAGATTCCATTCCAGATTTTATATCTTTGAAATTTATACAAAGTATTGACATTAAAACATGATTTAACAAATAAACGAGAAGTATATCTTTGTCAACAAATAACAGTAAAAAAACTACCTTGAATTGTAATTTCTGAATTGTTTACAAATGATTTTCTTGATATAAATTCTGCTTCGGAGATCTGCGGAAATTTTTGTCTATTTTTCTCAATCTATATTTTAAGAAGATAAGATAATTCAAGCTACAGTAGTTCACTTAGTATTTAAAAATAAATGACTGACCGTAATAACTGCTTTTTTAATTACAGCAAATTCTTTGTCGAAAGCGCGCAAATCTTTCAAAAGATCTATTAGTATTTTATATAATGAGTTAATACAAATTCAAGTTACCTTTTAAAATAGCCTTACTTTTTCGAATATCATGGAACTCCGCGGAGGAAGAAATATTGCTACTGACTAGCAATTCTTGAAATGTGTTATATTTTACTGATATCTTTTGCAATTGGGACGAAATATTTCTAGATGATGACAATCATAATATTGACGAGATTTTTATTGGTAGGTAACAAAATAAACAGTATCTCGCACAATCAACTCGCGTATCATATTATACACAATATTAAAATAAAATTGATTTCAATTTGTAAAATATATATTTGATCTAAATAAATTAATTTCAGATATTTGAGCAAGGAATATAAATTTCCAACATATACGCATTCTGCGCAGTTGCGCATATGTAAAATTAACTTACTCTTTAAATCCGTGGTAAGGATCGTTATCCACTTCTTGATCTAACAGAGGTTCGTTTAAGCTCACCACACTTTTCAGCTGCTTCAACATTTTGCTACTCTTTTGATTGTAATTGAAATACGATAAGTTCAATAAGTTAAGTTATTTTATAAATGTATTTACGCACTTATGAACAGCACTAATAATTTCTAATAATCAAAGAGCAAAGAGCTAACGAGCTAACGAGCTAACTTAAAGTCTTAAAGCATAGCAACACAAAATGTATTGCTGCTCTTAAGAATTATTTATAGTACTATTTTAGAATTCTTCTATAAACCAAAGCAGAATAGAATAGAATAGAATAGAATAGAATAGAATAGCTATTCAATCTAATAAGTTAATTAAGATGTTATTAGTTTACGACTGTTATTTTGTTATTTTAAAAACTTGATGATTGATGAATCAATCCGTTGAAAAGATTTTTTCTAAACGAAATGATTTTCTACAATATTTATATTATTTGTATCTCATTGTAAACCATTAATTTTATTATACTGAAAAGATTTGAAAAGTAAGAGGTCAATTGCAACCCTTGCTTGGCTGGGGTTTTGGGTTTTGGGGTGTTGTATTTTGTATTTGGGTGTTTTTCAAATAAAACATGTTCATTCGCTAGAATACTTGTTTTGGTTGGTTAAAAATCAAAAATCATACTTGTACTGTATTTTCGGTAATCAATTTGGTACGTGATTTTATACAAATGGTAACTTTATTATGGTTTATTATTAGGCACTGATTTTTTCCTTCTATTTATCTCAATTCAAAATCATACTACAAAAGCGAAGTGTTTCATAATGGATAAATATTCAGTGCAAAAAGTTGTTGGTCAAGGCTCTTATGGTAGAGCAGTCTTGTCCAAAAGGAAGACTGATAACAAACTTTGCATTATTAAAGAAATATCGTTGGCCAAACTATCAAAAAAGGATGCCAAACAAACAGAACAAGAAGCGACTCTACTCTCCAAGTTGAAGCATCCTAATATTGTGACTTTCTGGGAAAGTTTCATCTCCAAAAGCGTTTTGTACATAGTGATGGAATTTGCAGATGGTGGTGATTTAGATCATTACATCAAAGATCATAGCAAGAAGGCTCGTGGATACATTCCAGAAGTGCAAGTATTGAACCTATTTGTGCAGCTTTGTTTGGCTATAAAACACATCCATGATCGTAAAATTTTGCACCGGGACTTGAAATCACAAGTAAGGGTTTGATGACGAAAACAATTGAAATTAATAATACCTCATTTTATTGACATTAAATAGAATATTTTTCTCACTTCAACTGGATTACTTAAGCTAGGCGATTTTGGAGTATCTAGAGTGCTTTCCAATACTACAGCTCTAGCATCGACTCAAATCGGTACACCATATTTTATGAGTCCTGAAATCATGCAAAATGAACGATATAATTCCAAAACGGATATTTGGAGTTTAGGCTGTATATTATATGAATTAATGTGTTTAAAGTTACCGTTTGGTGGAAATTCAATGAAAGAATTAGTAAACAATATTGTTCGCACAAACCCTGCACCACCGTCTAGTTCATACTCTAATGAACTTAGAGAACTGGTGAAAGAAACGTTAATTAAAAATCCGAAAACAAGACCAGGAATAAATTCTATTCTATCTCGTAATATTATGAAACAAAGAATAGCAAATTTTTTGAATGAAACAAAAATAAATAATGAGTTCAATCATACAATTTTACATGGAATGGACATTCTTCGAGCTAATAATATTGATATCAGTAAAGCTAAACCAATAATTGTAGCTCTAATTCCACCGACCAATAATGCAAAAGTGATCGCTCCTTCGAAAATTTCTGCTGTTGCAATTCCTCAGCAACAAAAACCTCCACAACCTCAATCAAATAATGAAGCTTATTTGTCATATTTACAATATCAAAAACAGCAAATGGAAATGGTGAAATTAAAGGAAGAACAAGCTCAATTATCCAAACAAGCAATGATCAAACAAGAAAATGAACGATTGAAACAAATTCAAAAACAGCAACAATACGAAGCGGAGAAGAGGAAAGAGGCTGAAAAGGAAAAAGAAAAAGCACTATTAATTGTAGCACAGCAAAGACGTGAAAGAGAAAAGGAAAGAGAAATTCAAAAGCTTAAAGAAGCGGAAAATTTACGAATTGCTGCTGAAAATAAATATATTATGCAACAAAAACAGCAAATGCTACAAATTCAACAAAGAGCAATTAAACTCGAAAAGAAAGTGAAAGAACAAAACAATAACCCCAATAATAATAATAATAATAAACAATTTCGATTGAAAGGAGCTCAGCGTAAACCACAGGTTCCTACTAGGGCTGCTTTGGCAGCACAAAAAGCACTTGCTGCCAATCCAAGCCGAGCGAACAATAATAAAATCAATCAAAATGTTGGTCCAGAATTAGTAGTCGGTGGATTTCAGAAAATTATAGCAGAAAAAGTGATTGTATCAAATAATAATATTCCCCGAAAACCATCCCGTGATAATAAACGAGATAATTCCGCAGAATTGGAAACGAAAAAAGAAATGGAGAAAAAAGCTCAACAGTATGAAAAAGCAAAGCAAATCAAAGATTTAATAATGCAACAACAAAAACAATTCAAAAATCAAAATGATTTTATTAATAATCAAAATAGAAATCAAATCGAAATAAAGCCAGTCAATAATAATATTGTATTGGAACCAAAAATAATGTTAAGTGTAGCTAATGATGATGATTCTGTGATCATAAAAAAGAAAATTCCAGTGCCTGTCAGCAATGAAAAGAAAAATGATCCATTTCCTCTTCCATTAGCTGCACCATTATTTTCACCATTGAAATCACCAAACGCGGAATATCGAAATAAGATGGCAATAGATGCTGTGAACAAAGCACAAGAAGTTTTGAATGTTATTGAACGATTAAAAGCTAAACAGATAATGCAGAAACAATCTGCAGCAAATAATGATAAAGTGCATTCAAATCAAATTAATCAGCAAAATGACAAAATCAACATCATCGTCGATAATAATAATAATAATAATAAAATGTTAGTATTTGAAAATAAGCAACCGAAGAAGGATTTAATGCCTTGGTTATCTAATTTAGAATCTCAAATGGGAGCATTGAAGCAACAAGTTGGACAGATGCAAGTTGAATTTAGATCACCGAAAAAACCTGTGGCTATTCAAGAGAGTGTGATTCCTACTCCAAATAATAGAAAATCTAATGGTTTAGTTGATGAACCAAGTCAAGGTGATAATACTGTTATTTCTTTTTTTCAAAATTTTGATTATTTTGTAATTTTAGTATCATCATTTCCAAATCGAGATTCAAAGTCTCCAGTTCCAATTGCAGCATCAGCTCACAGAGAGAGAGGTTATAATAGTAGGATATTTTACTTATTAATAAGACAAATTAGATAATAATGATAATAATAATAATAATAATAATAATAATAATAATAATAAGACAAATTAGAATAATTTAATTTGTAACTTAGACCTTGACTTAGTTTATGATTGATATATTATTAGGTTCCAATGCAAGCTCACACGGTGGCGGAACTTTTTCAGAAAGCGGCAATTTAGAAATGCGGAAAGAACAACGGCTTCATCATCAAGTAGCTCTACGTGAGTTCTTAAAGTCAAAACGACAAGGATTACCGGTAAGTACTACTTTATGAACCAATTGTTCGTACCAAACCACCATCACCTCATTCAATATTAACAGGACATGTTAATATTATCACAAATTATAATTTTAGTAAAATATAATCAGTTGCAATTATGATATTTTGTGCATTTGATGTTAAATGATATTATTCTTTGTGACCTTTCATTATGATATTTTTCAGAAACCAATCAATACTTATCAAGATTCCAATAATTCTGACTTGAAAACTAATATACAATCAGATAACATACCTATCGATAATCATATTAATGATAAACCATTCGCGGTACCGAATATTATTAATAGTAATAATAATAATAATCCATCCAGAAAGAAGTCCATATCACCAGTTCCTCCAACCAATAACAATAATAGTAAATCTGTATTATCAAAGCCCCCAAAGAATATTAATAATAAGAAGAATAATGTGAATAAAATGAATGAAAAGAAACAAAAGAATGAAAAAGTATCTAATAATAAGAACCAAAAAATGAAACGTGATGATGAAAGTGTGAATAGTAGTAAAAGTACATTTAATCTAGCAGAGTTTCGTTCACAAAAAGAAAAAGATCGAGATGAAATGAAAAAAGCGATTATAAAACAAAGACAATTATTAAAAGAGAAGAAAGCTGCTGGACAAAGAGCAGTTGCCTTACTTAACTACGAAGATGATGAAGAAGAAGAAGATACGGTTAAATATAGTTATAATAATCAACAAGACTATCCGGATCAACCTGGTGATATGGATGAAGATAATGATGATAATAATAATGATAATAGCAATGATGAAGAGGATAATGAAGAAATGGATTTCAGTCAGTTGGATGAAATTGATAGAAAATATGAAGGGGAAATGGTGAATAATAATTACGAGAAAATTAATGGCGATGGAATTGAAATTTCAGTGTCTTTGAGATCGTCTCGAAAAGTATGGGAAGATACCAGGGATAATGATGTCACTCCTGTATATTTAGAAATGAATCAAGAAGAGGATCGTAAAGTCAAAAAGAAACTTAATTATGGTGAGAACAATCATTAATTGATATCATTATGAAATATTTTATTGTTAGGGCCCGTTAGGTAATTGCAGCGAAATTCCAGTCTAGATTTTTTTCTTAACCTAAGATGAATCTATTGGATTTTACCGGGAAAAGTGTTTCAAGCACTACCGAACTGAACTGCAACAAATTTCTAGTATATTCAACAAATTAATTTCTAGTAACCGAACGGACTCTTTGAGTATATTCAACAAATTATTGTTTGTTGTGATGTCACTACTATTCTGATTATTTATTAATTATCAACAATTATCATTTTTTTAATTAATATTATGGTAGATAACAATGTGGAAGATGATAATGCGTATCAAGCCATAGTATCAGAAGTGATAAATGAATCATACATCGATCATGATGGTTTTGATGATGATTTTGATGATGATGATGATAATTATAGCAATGATGATGCTGGTCCCCTTGGTGACAATGTGGAATATATGAATGAGAAGAGTGTTGTGTTGGATGATCAAGCTGCATTAGAGTATAGTATGTTATTAGAGCAAATGCAAGCGATATTAGCTTTACCTTCTAAACAAAATGATAATATTCAACTTGGGGATAATAATAAACATAATAATAATCAATTTCTTGAGTTAATTACTGAAGAAGATGAAGATGAATTCGAAGAAAATGAATCTGAAAAACTTGAACAAAATATTGACATAAATGATTATATGACCAACAGTAGTGATGATGGAGATGATGAGAATAATAGTTATATCGATCAAGGTGAATTCAATGAGGAATTCGATGATTTTGATTATTATGAAGATGATGTGAATGATCATAAAATAGAATTTGAATTAAAAAAATCGACTAGTAAACTTGAAAATAATAGCAATGATAATAATAATGATACTAATGATGATATTATTATTGACCCGAAGATAGTAGACGAAATAGAAATACCGGATGAAATCGATTTATCGAATTTAAATGATGAACAACAAGAAATCCTGTACATGAGCATTATGTTACATCAAACAAATAAAATTGATTTAGCTGCTATGTTACACAAATCTACTATTATTAATTCTAATTCACCTAAAACTCCATCAATCATCCGTGACGATAGTTATGAGAGATCGTCAATAGATCCATTAAGTCCACATGAAGAAGACCCGCTTAACATCACATTGAATAAATCTATGATGAATGGTTCGATTCATTTAGCACCAATCACATTGAAGAACACATGGATGAAACCAGCTGATAATGATAATAATAATAATGATAATAAATCATTATCTGTTGTCAATACACCAACAATAACATCGATTAAAAATAATAACAATAATATTAATAACTCAAATGATAATAATTATATTATTGAAGATGATTTTATTATTATAAATCAATCTGAAAATGTGAAGCCCCAAACTCCATTAACAATAGAGCCAGTTCCATCTCCTATGGTGGATAGTGTTTCTTCAGCATCATGCTTCGGATTCGGACTAATGTCTCATTGCTTTATGAAACAAGAAGACAAAATATTACCATTAGCCTCTTCTCCTTCAAAAGTAATCCCACCTCATTATGCGAACAATAATAATAATAACAATAATAATATTAATAATAATTTTCAAATAAAACAAACCAAAACCAATTCTTCTTCAACTAATATATTATTAGATAATTCTCGAATGCTATCAGAAGGTTCAATCTCAACTGACAAATATGAACAAATCGCAGAGATAAAATCATATTTAATTCAACAATTAACATTAGCAAAATTTTCAATTGCTTATGCTTTCTTATCGAATATTCATTTGACACAAAAAGAACAAAACGATTTGAATAATAATGATAATGATGATGATGATCAATTAATAATCCAAATGGAAAATATTATAGGATCTGAGAATCTTGGATATCTTGATTATTTTTTTGAATTAATCACATTAGAAACAGAATTATAATAATTTATTATGATAATAACAATAATAATAATAACAATAATAATAATTATTATAATAATAATTATAATAATAATAATTATAATAATAATAATAATTGTTTTATGAATTATGATGCTAAATAATGCTTATTATAATAGATGAAGATTTATTTTCATGTATTTAAAAATGATGATGATTAACTTGTTCGAAATGTTTATTTGTTATGTTTTGTTTATTGGCTGTATAAACTGCTAAATACTGTTCATTTAATCCTATAATTGTGATGTTATAAATCGTATGTTCTGTAAAATAAATCAAAATGTTATCATTATAAAAATAGTTTTACTATTTTTATATCAATAAGTTAAAAATAATTATATGTTTGTCAAAGGTTACCGATTCAGTTGAATGAAAAAGAGCAAATACAAAATGAAAATAATGTTTATGGAAATAGTAGTTATTCACGGGGAAAGAACAATCATTCTTGTCCACACTGCCTTATTATTATTGTTATTATTATTATTATTATTATTATTATTATTATTATTATTGTTATTATTATTATTATTATTATT
>VKHH01006008.1:13041-31617 GCA_015144975.1 Epipyxis sp. PR26KG | reverse complement strand
TCAATATAATAATAATATAATGATAATAATAATAGCAATAATAATAAATAATAATAATAATAATAATAATAATAATAGTAATAGTAATAATAATAATAACAATAATAATAATAATAATAATAACAATAATAATAATAATAATAATAATAATAATAGTAATAATAACAATAATAATAGCATGGTGACTGGTATAACAGAATTAATAGCACCTCAACCATCCTATTCATCCATAAAATCGTCATCAACTGTATATACAAACCCTAACCCCAATCCAATTAATTTTATAAATTGGCACAATAATAATAATAATAATAATAATGATAATAATAAACCGAAAGTAGAGCTTACACCTGCTATGATAGAAAAAATTGAACAAAACAAAAGATTAGCATTAGAGAAACGAGCACTTGCCTTGCAAAAACAACAACAATTGTCATTGTCACAGACACAACCAACCGCTCAACCATCATCTACTATACTTCATAATAATATTAATAATAATAATAATAATAATAATAATAATAATAATGGTTTTAAGACCTTTAATCAACAAGGCGTAAATAATAATAATGTTTTCTCACAAGAATATAAATCAAATAAAAATATTTCTTTTTCGAATAATAATATAATGCAAAGCAATTATATGTTTTCAACAGCTGGTCATTATCAACATGTCATACAACCATCCATAGACAGTTTGAAAAAAGCGGAAATATTTTTGAATTCGTGTAATGAAGCAAGGGAAGCGATATAATAATGAAACGATACAAAAATAATAATATTTATATGATTTTTTACATCATATTATGTGATAATGTATTGTTGACTTGTACTATAAAAATTGTTATGTTAATAATTCTTATGTGAGTAATAATCATATCCCTTTTGTATTTTTGTGAGTTATTCATCACTTCACTTCTATAAGAACGAATATATTATATCCCCCCCCCCCAGCAGCCGCTGGTAAACACCCAACACCAACAAACCGGAAACCAAAAATATAAATAAACCAATTAACCAACAAGTATCAATCACATCAAACTCATGGTAAGAAAATCGCACCATTTGCTGTTTTCATCTCCGTCATCGTATCAATCCAAAGATCCAAACGCTATAAAATAGCGCAGTTTACAGCAGTTGGGGGATGGTTATATGATGATTACCGGTATATTTTTTGAGAAACCAACGGTTTTGGTAAAGAGTATCATGGATTTTCCGTTTTCGAGTTAAATATTTTCGAGTTAAATGATTTCGAGGAATATATTTTCGATGTATTGGAACTCGTGGTAAATGATGCCACTGCTTTATCAGCTGGTATTATTTGATTTTTTATTTATTATTTTACTCAAAATCAAAATATAGTAAGAATATCATCCACCAATCCCATGGTACCAGTTATTTCTGGAATAATCAATTGTTTTCAATATTTCTACTATTTCTTACTGTATCCTTTTAACTTGATAGTTGTTCTTCTAGTCATAATGTTAGGCACCGTTTATAGCGGTTGTCCTTTTATTTTTCAATCTATTAATCAAATGGAATCTATTCATCAAAGCAACGATTTAAATCATAAACAAAATATAGATGAAGCTTATCATAATTTCCCGTTTATGTCTAAAAAACAAGAAATTTATCTTCCTTGGGAAGAAACCAAAGGTTCTATGAATATTCGTATGATACCAGAAAATGAATGGATTATATTAGATGATCAAGTTGCACTTCAATTATCAATATGTAAATCGATCATTAATAATAATGAAAGCAGTAATTTAAATGGTCATAAGACATTTTATATATCTAATACAGTCCAGAAAAATTTTATCCATAGTCCTAGTTATGATTTAAACAATATATTTATTACTGATAAAGGTCATAATGAAAATATTTTTAATGTTGGTATTGAATTATTAAATACAATTATAGATCATTTAGATAAATATTATCCTAATTATATAACAAGAAATAATGGTATAATTAGTAATAACGTTACAGGCGAAAAATGGATTGAAAATTGGAATAATAATAATAATAATAATAATAACAATAATAATAACGATAATAATAACGATAATAATAATAACAATAATAATAACGATAATAATAATAACAATAATAATAATAACAATAATAAAAATAACAATAATAATAATAACGATAATAATAATAATAATAATAATAATAATAATAATAATAACGATAGTAATAACGATAATAATAATGGTAATATTAGTTGTAATAGTATTCGTAACCATCCTCTGATGATCGCACGGATGCTGATTGGTGATGATATTATTATAATGATGAAAAATCAAGAAAAATGTATTCATGTTTTAAGAAGTGCTATTATGATGTTTCCTGACAATTGGAAATTAGAAGAAAAGATAGGATTATCATTAGCAGCTATTCATTACCCAACTGGTGCCTTAAATACAGCCAAAGAAACTATTGAAAAATACTCAATTCCGTCGAAGAGTATTATTATTCGTGCAATGGAATCATTTTTTGATAAATTATATGACGAATCTCAACTTCAAAATAGTAATTCTAGTAATCTGTACGGTCGATTTAATTGGTCTTTCCAACATCATTATCATATGACAAATCGGTTTGATGATTATCAATCAACTGTAGCAGAAATAATGCAAAGCTTTTTAATAAAATATATTTTTAAAAATGAAAATGAAGAAATTTCTTTTCGTGGCAAACTTCGACTATTTTTTCTAATAATTATTAATCTTATACGTTTTATAATATTATTATTATGTTATCCATTTCTTCTATTTTTCAATTTTAAAAATTATTTGCTTCCCCTTGTTCCAAAACTACGAGTTGAAAAACAAACTTTTCGATATTTACCAAATAATAATGCAGTCGCGTTCTTAGTAAGAACACATATTATTCCTATTAACATTGCAATTGATACAAAATCTAAAGCTGAAAAATTATTGTTAGCTTTGACTAAGGAGTTACATCCTATGGACAACTCAGCGAAGAGTATCTATAAATATGAAATTATTTATTGGTTAAAATATAAATTCCAAATATAAAATATTATAGTATGATTTTAAAAATGATATTATAATAATATTGTTTGTTTGGCATTTAATAAACATTATTTTCTTATAATTTAATTCTTAAATCATTTTTAAGTATATAAATGGTTTCAATAATCAAGAAATAATAAATCGAAGAAATAGTTACAATAGCACAATTATCATAATTTTGATAACATCATATAACATTATATTTTGAAGAAAGGAAACTATTAAAACTATTCACTGCTTTTGGTCCCCATTTTAATTTTTTAAGAACAAAGCCATCTTCCGCATATTGTTTTTTCTCATCTAATGTTATTTTTTTCCAATATGAAGATGCCTCTGGGCCACTCCCGAGTGCATTATACAAAGCAACAGCAAATACTTTACATTCAGTTTCGTCAGGAAATCTATTCAAAACTCTTTGCAAGATTGCCACTGCTTCCATACCACGATTAGTCTCTAGTAACGACATTGAATATCTTAACCACCAAGGCAACGCATATCTATCTGCAGTTGAAATAACAGTTTCAAATAACTGAGATGCTTCTAACCATCTGCCATCATTCGAATATGCAACGGCTCTATTTGTTGTAATTGCAGTAGTCATACCAGTTATTCTTTCAGCTAATTCTAAATCACGTATTCCTTCACTGTTTTTACCTAAGGATAGTTCAACAGAGGCTTTGTTCAATAAAATAACAGATAATGCATCCTTTTGTGGATTAAGAGAGATTGCTTTTTTGTAACATAAAATAGCTTCATCTAAATAACCTTCAACAACCAAAACATTTCCAAGATTAGACCAAACATATGCATATTCTGGTTCAACTTGTATAACTTGTTGGTAAAGCTTTTTAGCTTCAGAATAGTCTCCATTTCCCTCACATTGAACACCTTTCATAAAAATTCTTGATACTTCACCTTCAATTGATAATTTATTTATGAGCACTGAAGATGAGATCGATTTTGCATAGACTGGTGCAATGTTGCAGAATGGAGAAAATAGTGAAATTCCAAGGCCAATGATCAACGATGCAGTCGAAGGCTTTACGTGAAGAGCCAGCTTTGGTTCATTGACAAATCCAACATTTGTTGTCAAAAAATTTGGACTATTTAAATATCGGTCACATAAACCATTCACACAAACAATTACCAATAAGAAAAAGCCAGTCTTCATTGTGCAATATTAGAGGATTCTTGCAAATTACAGAAGTTTAAAACGATAGACTTCGAAATAATGTGCAGCTTGATAGTTTTTATAGCTTCCTCCCGAAAGTTTTTTATATTGTACTGTAGATAATCAAAAGAGTTGAGCCACACGAACAGTTCATTGCATCATACTGTATATTTTATTGTACAGTATTATTTTGCATTTTATTGTTTTTGCTCACAATGAATGTATATATATATGAACGCAGTGAATTATTACCTGTTGACAATCACCGGTGGTGACAGTAGTAGTGTGTATTATAAATATTATGGGCCTTAATTAGATCAAAAGTTATATGATAACGTTATATAAAGTAATTATTTATTATATAAACTATATCTACAGTAATTACTGTAATTCAACCCATACAAGAATAGAAAAATAATTATTTACTCATATTGTCTATGGAGAGATAGAGAGATAGACAGTTTTTATTTTAAATATATTAATTTTATTAATTCATAACTGCAACTCATTATTCCAGTAATTCATAACAATTTAATTTAATTATATGCAAGGTTACTCCAGAATATCGACTTCTGACAATGGATTCAACGGAGGTGCAACAAATAGAACAAGTCAATCAAGTATGCCACGACTTACATCCACAGCAAAAATATCATTGTGTGCTAAGAGCTTTTTCACGATAAATTTGTTCAATTTACAAGTCATTAATTTCATTGACTTCTCATTAGGATGTGTGATGCTGTCGTTTTCGGTGTATTTGTATTTACAATTCCAAGGCGATGTTTATAACCCCAATACTTCTTGGATTATTTGGTGCTCACTCATTTTGGGAGCTTTATTACTATTAGTGTCAGTGTTTAGCATATGTGCTATCACATCTAAGAGTTGCCGTTGGGGAATAGTGCCATCGAGATATTTTTGCTTAATTCTTGCTTTGATGAGTTTAGCGATGGGGTCAACCAGTTTGGCTTTGCAAAAACAATTCACTGAATTTATCGATACAGAGGGGAGCTCAACATATGCCCTGTCGCAACATGAAATTAATTTAATAAAAGATTGGTATACTGTGCTTTCTTATGGATGGTTTTGTATGACTGTTCTTCAAATCTTGCGGTATGCCCTAAGTCAAGGATTCCGTGAAAATGCTTTACGAATGGATGGAGAATTTGATGCGTTGGTCGAAGAGGACAACAAACATTGGAATGAGAAATTAGCCTACACGAAAGTATCTGCTGAAGAGAAGTATAATGATTTAAGGCAGTACTATAAAGAAAAATATAAAACTAGATCGTCTTCATCATCTCAAAGTAGTGCATCACAACAAGCGTGATATATATTATGATATACTTTAACTTAAAATAAAACTAAAACTGCAGCACGAATTGAATTTCAAGATTGAAGCCAACTTCTTAAAAAAATTAGATAGTTAAGAATAGAGAAATCTATTAAAGATATACTGATTGATCACCGTTTTTAATGATTATCATTAATGAAAGTAGTTTACTTGAGGAGGGCTTTCAAGGAAGCCAAATCAGTGAGGGACTTTTGATAAGCAGAAAGAACGTAATCACCCTTCTTCTTGGTGGCGAATTCGCTGATATCGTTCAAGTCTTGGAAGTAAATTTTGGCAGCATCAAGGGCGGCAGCAGGAGATGAAGATGCCTCAGCTAAGCTAAGTGAACACAAATCAAATGTAATACAAGAATAGTTAAAAGAAAAGAAACACAAATACCTTAAGGTGGCGGATCTTAAGCTGTAAACATATCTTGTCAATTCAGTGGTAACTTCGCTCCAGGCTTTCTTTGAAACGTATGATGGAACGTTTTCTATTCGTTTACTGGAAAGACAAGATTTAACATGTTAAATGTAAACGATCAATTTTATAACTGGCAACTATCAACTTACACACTCTCATCAAAAATTTTCTTGTATCCATTAAGTTGTTCAGCACTTCCTTTCACTTTTTTGTAGACTGCAGCATCACCATTTCCGTAAGGAGAATATGGAGAAAAAAATTTATCTTCTCTTGTTTCATCACTGAAAGGGGAAGAAAGTTCAGCATTTGTGAAAATGCCAATTTTTGCGGCAGTTCCTTCAACTGCTAAAACTGGCATTCCAATCATGGTTGATGCAATCAATGCAGCACCAATCATCTTTTTGCCAGATGACATTTGAATTCTGCTGACTGTTGCAGATCCCAGAGGATTAAATGCAACAGCAGTTAAAACCGAGCAAGCAAGAACAATAAATTTGAACATTTCGCTAAATTACTGCAGTGGTGATTGATATTATCTAGCCAAATACAGCTGGTTACTTGCTTCGTATCTTGCTTCAACTTTTTCAAGGGGGGCTATTTCCGGAACCGGTTAACTTATTATTTTTTATACACATTCAAGAATTCGTTATCATGCAACACTCAAAAAAACTATTTTATGTTTCGAATTTTATTATAAATGATTCCCGTTTAACCACCATCCACACTTCAAAATCGTTTAAACGTTTAACGTTAACGTTTCGTAACTGCCAACCAACAGAAGCAGAAAAAAAGATCGGATCCCATCCATGAACATGATGATATGATCCATATAAAATAACAACATAATAAATATGATCTTACCTATCTAAATTTTTTTTTGATTTTTTGATTTTTTGATTTTGTCATTTTATTCTCTTGAGCGATTGCTTTATATTATTATAAAATGATGTTACCTGATATAAATTTGAAGGTAGAAACGAATGCAAATAAAACAACTCGTTTCCGAACAGGTTCCATGTTAGACGAAGACTCTTATTTAAATAATAAGAGTCCCAAAGCACAAATGGTTGCATCAGCGATCAAGCAAATTCCTGGCGAGATTTTGAAAAGAAAAAATAAACGAAAATCGAAAAAAGCAAGCCAAGTCGAACAAAAGTTGAGAGATAGAAAAGATGATCCAGTCAACGATCTCTATGTTACTTTGAAACGAGTTAGTAGAGCATCCAACAACAATAATAATAATTTCATTGGTGGTAATGATGGAAATATTGGTGCAACAAATAGCAATAGACTCTCTCTCACATTAGATCCTCATCAAAAATCAGATAATGTGCATGGTGAAATTAAAAGTATTAGTTTTGATACTTATGACAGATTTCCTGTTAAATCAATTAATCAAGAAGAAGTTGGAAACGTAAGCAGTATGGAGTATGAAAATTATTTATCTAAAAAAGATAATGAGAATGCCCGATGGGAAGTTATGAAGAATTCTAATCACTTAGTTGTATCCACAGGAACAATAGTTCATGGAACTCGGTATGATTTTTCTTAATTGATATATATTGTGTAGCAGCTAATCTGCAAATTATGCTTTTGTTATTCAGAATTATCAAATATTCGATTCACGAAATTCTTGGCTCATGCTTTTCGATTAGTTTATATGTACCAGACTCTGATCAAAGTTGGACTGTTTTTGTGCCTTGCAGTAAAGTAAATATAAAACTATTTAAGAATAATTAGCATATTATAAACAATTTCATGAATAATTTGTTTCTAATTTTTGTAATAGGACATGAATAATTTACTTAAAATTTGGAAAAATACCAACTACAATCCTGATAATATTAATAAATTATCAACCTGGTTGTTAAGTTGCATCACATTGGAATTTAATGATAGTATGATCTTAAGCGCCAACTTTGATCAAGAAGAATTTTCTAGAAAGTATAATGAAGAGTGTTCTCGTGTGATCAATGAAGCATCTATCAAACTTCAATCTCATATTAGAAGATATTTATCAAGCAAAAGTTTCAAAATTAAACTCAATAAACAAAATAAAATTAAGCAAGGACATTTGCGAGCAGTTGAAAGAGTGAAATTGTTAAATAAAACTAGAAAAATAACTTCTCCGTCCAAACAACAGACTGTTTCAGAAGATGTATTGGATGAATCACTCATGAATGAATCCATAAAAATGTCAAAAACTAAAACTAAAACTTCGTCTGTTACCAGTGCTGTTAAATCAATTCGTGAAAATAGATTGAAAGTATCCCAGTTATCTCATAAAATTGATTCTTCAAATCAAACGAACGACAATGGTGGTGGTGGTGGTGTAAATAGTTCCATAAAAGGAAAAGCTAATAAAGTTGGAAAGAATAGAAGTGAAGATAGATATAATGATGATTTAGCTTTGTCTGCACCACTCGATAGTACTCCTATAATATCCAAAGCTATTGCATTTAAAATGAATCACCCAGTGTTATCCTCAATACTCAAAGAAGAAAGTAAGCGTAGCGATGCGTTAGAAAGAGATTTGATGAGTTTGAAAATGGAGTATAGTGGGACAATGTCATCATTACAATCTGAAATCGAAGCATTAAGAAGTGAAGTAGTTACTGCAAATCAATCTCAGTTCTACAAGACATCAGCTTTAAATATTGATTTCAATGATGGTTTTATTGATGGTTTTAGGCCACCATCTGGGAATCAAAGCCGAAAATCTTCAATGGTACATAGTCGTGGAAAGAAGGTTAATGAAGAAGATTCTAATGGTTCTTATGATATTTCAAAATTATTAGAAAAGATTGAGAAACTAGAAGAAGAATTAATCAAACAAAAAGCAGCATCAGAACGTTCAGAAGAAATAGCAAAACTTGAACTGATGGCTGCAAGGCAAGATATGCAATTGGTAGCCGAAAAAGCAGTCGAAAAAGTACGTATCGAAACTGCAGAAGAGATCTCCAATCAGATAAAAGATATCGAAAAAAATCGGCAAGAAACAGGTCGGGAGCTATTGATGTTGAATAAACTACCTGAAACAGTTTTAATGACAGCAAATGCTCCACCAGAAGTAAATATAGATCAACCACCTACAACTCAAAGAGATCCAAAGCAAATACATTTGGTAAAAACTAAAATAGAAATTCCAATTGTACAAGAAGAAAAGAAAAACACAACAGATGTTGTAACTAAACCTAACACAGTATTGAATGAAGTGCGTAGGCCTTCATTTCGAACTAGTTATATCGTTGGTTCAACTGTTCGCATCCATTCTTTACTTCAAAGTGAATTTAATAATCAAACAGCTGTAGTAATTAGTGGACTTGATGCTGAAAATAGAATAATGGCTCGGTTGTTAAAGAATCCCTCAATTCAATTGCATATAAAATCTGAAAATTTAGATGTTGCAACGATGAATGAGACTGAAACTGTTTATCTAAAGGAAAATTTTCATTTATTTCGCAACGATTCATTTACACAGAAACAAATAGAAGCTAATGCAATGGCTGATAAACGAAAAGTATCTAACTCTATTATACCCTCTTTAACTTCAACAATTTCTGATCCACCGCGGAGATGGAGTGCCTGGTTACCAATATTCAAGTCCAATAAAAGTATTGACACTGAAGGATTGAGTAACAATGAGCATCCCACATCTACAGATAGGTTATTTTATCAGACAAAACCTTCGAGTCCTCGTGAGAGCGTGAGTAGTGTTGCATCTGATCAATTCAGAATCGTAGAAGTCGATTCTGCAATCTCACCTGTGAAAATTACAACTCTCCTGCATGAACCTCATCCACCAAAAGAACTAAAACGATCCTTTAGCAATGGTCGGCTAAAACAAAATATTTCCACCGATAATGACGATGTTAGCAAAGTCCCTGTTGATATTGTTGTTGAAAAGGAAATAGTAGAAGATTCTTCTGTTAAATCTGATATGGATCATTCAGCTAAAGTTATTCAAAAAGCATTAAGAAAGACTATTCATCAAAAGAAATCTCAACAAAAGCATTTAAAAAAATCAAAAAATGTTAAATCTGATAATTCTTCTATTATCACAGATAATAATTCTTCTGTCATTGCTGATTCGGTAGTAGTTCTTGATGACGTTTCTGCAGTTACTGAAGACAATGGTGGTTTACATTCTAGGAAAAGAGCAATTAGTCCACAAAAATTTATCGGATTACATGCTCCAATCGATTTTCTTACAAATGATAAAGAAATTGGTAGCATTTGTCAAGATATTAAAGAAAGCAATAGTATGGAGACAATTAATGAAGGGATGAAATTAGTTATCGACTCCATTGCTCAAATCCCAACAAATGAAATGTATAATCCTATCAACTCAAATGATGATGATGAACATCCAATAACTGAACCATCTGCCAAAAATGCTTTGTCAGTGATAGCAAAATTAGAACTAACTATATTGCAAAGATTAAAAGAATTATTAATTAAATATGAAAAGAATAAGCTGTCAATTAATCTAGATGAAGATTTATTCCTTAAATCATTACAATATTTTCAAAGTGATATTTTGATAACTGATATTGGATTAGAATGCTTGCTGCAATTCACCAAAGTGTCGATGCAAAAGAACAAACAATCAAAAGGGAAAAGAGTCGATTTTAATTTTATTACAAATATTATTCTTCATAATTATCTATACGATATTCTTTTGAATTATACTTCGATTTCAGTTGAAGATTATGATGAGTTGCGGTTGCAGTATGAAAAACAACAGCAAAGATCATTAAATCTTGTGGAGTCGTCACAGACCGTTGAAGATATCTATCCAGTTAATCCAAACATGAATATTATAATGAATGGAATCAAGATTATATGTAAGTGTGTTGAGAAGAACAAAACAAATCGTCTATCGTTGTGTTCATCTCAGTTTGTTGCTTTATTCAAACTTATTATTGATACTTTCATACTAATAAATCCACTTATCATTGAAAACCTAATCAAATGTATTATAAACTTATGTGTGGAATGTCCTGAAAATCAAGATACGTTAGGCAGTTCAAACGTTATTGCTAGTATATTCAATCTGGTTATTGAATATATTCAACAAGTAAAGCATTTTGTATTAGTATTAAAGTGTATCATGAACATGTGTGCACAAAACCATATTTTGAATCAAAACCAATTTTCTGTTGGGATAATGCCAAGTGTGTTTGTGAAAGCAGTCTTGTTATATAAAGACAATATCAAGTTATTAGAACAGCTATTTGTAACAATTGCAAGTATTACAACTAATAATACAACGAATAAAAATATTTTTGAAAATTCTGGACTATGTCATGTAATATTTGATATATTACTTCTCAATAAACAAGTGTCTAGTCTAACAAACCCATCATTTTCACTAAAACCAATAGATGGATCAACTAGCCAACAATTTTCCGTGTCATATGTTCCTGTTAAATCAATTCCTGTTGTAATTGAAGAAAGCCAAACTAATTTACAAGATGCTTCATTATTATTACAAGAAAAGCATAAGTTTGATGTATCAATGATATGTATTTCAATGATAGCTACCTTTATTAACATGAATAATACAGCGCATCATGATATCCATTTAAAAATAATAAATTTATTGCGAGAATATGAAGCATTCATTGCTCCAGAATCAACCGTGGATGGAGGTTTAGATTACATTTCACTAATTAAAGTATCAAAAATGGCATTGACAAAGATACTTCGAGTAAGCAATTCTAGAGGTGATATAAATACAAGCATCCCTGGTAGAAGAACAACCACGGGACGAACAACACCTGGAACCAGAACATCCACTAGAGACATTACTTCACCAGAACTTGTCTCAGATAAACTTAACATTAACAACACATTCCAAACAACAAATGATGCGATAAATGATATTGATGTCAAGAATGATAATATTGTGAACCATTTCGTGAAATCACCTTTATTAAATGATGATTATGCAACAGTAATATCCGATATTTCTTTGAATTAATATTATTTTATTGTAATTTATTATGTTATATTATGTTATATTAATTTATGATTTTGCTTTGAATGGAACTTGTAAATATGACCAAATAAGATAATTGGAGATAAATAAAAAATATTAAAAATATTATGTGTTGCTGCTTATAGTATTATTGATAATAATTATGTCAAAAAATTATTGAAAAGCTTCTATTCCTCCGTTCCAAATATCTTCATTCGAATTCTCATCAGCATTTGAATTATTAGTGTTATTATTACTATTACTATTATAATTATTTAAGGTACTTAAAAAATGTTCAATATCGAAATTCTTGATACCTAAGTCTTGAATCAACTCTTCGGTTAATGCTGATCTGATTGTAACTCCATCATAATTCATAGACGGTTTTAAATCTGAAATATCATCATACCATCCATTCGATTGTTCCTTTATTTGTTTTAATGATGATTCTTTTAAAATTCCATCAGCCATTAATAATGCACTTAACTCATCTACTGCTTCATTTAAAATACGTTTCAATCCATTCAATCGGAATATTGTTGATCGAGTCTGTTGCAATTGTTGCATTATTTCAGGTTCAGTTGATATCAAATTAGCGCATGCTAATGAAAATGCCTCAAATCGTTGGTATTGTTCTTGTAATGTTTGTTCTGTATCAATTTGAGGTCTGTTTTGCAATACAGCAGGTGGTAAGATTATTTGTTCTAAATGATGAATATTTTTTGGATCTTGAATAATTGAGAGACTTAATTCTAATTTTGCAATTCGTAAATATATTTTCAATAAAATCAAAACATCATGACATAACTCCTCACATATCCTCGCTTCTTGAATAGCAAGTTTGTATTCATTATTTATATCATCATTTGGATTGTCTGTTGCAATAGTTTGATTATTTCTATATAAGTATAATGGTTTAATATCATGATAGTCAAGTTCAACTATTGCTCTTAAATAAGGTGAGCTTTGAATAATATGAACTATTTTACAGCGATCATAAGCACTGATCACAAAAAATCCTCGTCCATCTTCCAAACGTTTGCTTTCTACAACTTTACATAAACTACCTATAAGTGATGAAATAAAAATGATATTTTCAATTAATATTTATGATAATAGATTGATAAAATGGAGGATAAAAAGACTGAATAAAATATCTATGATATATACAATTCACGAAGCACAAAATAAGTATTACTGCACCTATTGAACCAATTTTTCCATCTAATACAAAACATCTACCCAGTATATTTTCCTCTTTTTCAACATCATACATTAATTCTCTGAACCTCATTTCATAAATGTACATAAATTCTTTCGCTGACGCGAAAAATGGTGTGCTAAATGGCATTAAAGCTACTTCCGTGTAACTCTTTGAAGGATCTTTGGAGTAATTGATAAGTTCATCATAATACTCAACACCTCCATTATATCCAAACAAATCTTCTAAGGTTGGTGTATCAGTTGATTCCAAGTCAGCTTCGAATGCATTATTCAATGTTGAAGGAATCATTTCTCCCAAACCGATCTCCATTTCTGCCAGTTCAACATCGCTTGCATCAAATATTTCAGCATATTGATTTTTTTCTCGATCACTGAACTCATCAATTTCATTTGATCTTTTGAAATTGGGATACTGGTTATCTGTGGTTACATTATTTGCAATGCCAGCGTTTTCATTGTTTAAATATCTATTTAGTGCACTATCATTGTTGCCGCTACTTATTTTCTTCCGAAAATTAGCCATATCATCAATATTTTCATTTTCCGACGAAGATGAACCTAGTGTCATGAAATTAGCAATTTTGAACGATTGTTTTTGACATTTATTACATACCAGCAGATGCTCTACATCTTGTCCTAGTTTGGACCAGATGTTAGCTTTTCTCATAAAATACGATTGACGAAACACAAGTGCATGATATAGGTATGCATATGTGAGCAGCGCTAAGTAGAATCTTAACATGAGTATAAGAGTATAAGTGTATAAGTATATATATGTATGTATGGGTGAATTGAGCAAAATAATTTGTGATCAATAGAAAATTAAAATGTGGGAATATGAAGAGCAAAATATAATAGAAATGAAGATGATATTAATAAATTAAAGTTAAGTTTTTTTATTATTTAAATATTTTTAGATTTAATATATATATATATGGAATACAATATGAAGTTTCTAAAATTATCGGAAACCGGTAAAAACCAGAAAAAGAAACTCTATACACCAAAAATAAATTACATTTGTAATAAAGTATAGTACAATCCTTAACATCCAAATTTTTGCATTGGACACATATGAAATGATATAATGAGCTGTCCTTTTAACTTTGATACAAATCAATTTTTAAGACTTCATGGAGAAAAATTATACAAAAATTTTCATCATGCCACTGCTGTTGGTTGCAAAAAGGTCGATACAAATTTATCATTTATATCCAATTTTGCAATATCACCTGACGGACTAAAAGTTTTCTGTAACGCGGATAATAAATATGATCTTGAAATACTTACTTTAAATCAATTATTCATTGACAAATATCGGTATTATAGTGACAATAATAAGTTAAATTTGAACGATGATATTAATATTGATGCATATAGCTCAAAAGAGCACTTTGTGCAAAGCGTAGAACGCCTAAATGTTGGTGAGTCGATATATGATTGTAAATGGTATCCTTTCATGAGTTCTTTTGATGATTCTACAAATTGTTTAATCACCACTTCCAGAGATCATCCGATTTTATTATGGGATTTGATCAACAGGCAAGTTCGATGTTCATATCGAGGATATAATCAAATGGATGAAATAGATCCTGCAATATCTTTGTCATTCAATCTGGCTGGAGATAAAATATATGCTGGTTCTAATAAAATGATAAGGTTTGTCGTATTTGATTTCCACTGTATCCAATTTAAAAATAATGAGTGAATTAATGTATATAACATAATATAATAGATGCTTTGACGTAGCTAACCCAGGTCGTGATTGTACAGAAATTCCAACAACTCCAACTAAGAAATCGATATACGGGCAAAAAGGAATTATTTCTTGCCTTTCTTTTAATCCTGATTACAGTGGTGCTTATGCTGCTGGTTCATATGCTAACAGTATATCAGTTTATGTTGAAAACTCATCAGAGTCCGTATTATCATTAATGGATTTAGAATTTGGTGTTACTTGTATGAAATGGTCGCCTTGTGGATGCTATTTATGGGCTGGAGGACGACATCACAATGATATAATTTGTTATGATTTAAGAAATACTCGTATGGAAATAGGAAGAGTGTCTCGTAAATTATCATCGAATCAAAAAGTAATATTTGATATTGATCCGTGGGGAAAGTCTCTGTGTACTGGAACACAAGATGGGTCAATATTATTTTATGACACAAAAACATTTGAATTAATCAAATCCATTTCATCGATCAGTCGGAACGAGAATTCATATAATTGTAACGGTAATGATACAAACAACTCCAGTCTCGTAAATGAATGTATTAACACAGTTCAATTTCACCCTTACTCTGGACTTTTATTCTCTGGAAGTGGTGAGCGGACATTTCATATAGTAAATAGTGATGATGATAGTAGCGAGTCAGATATGGATATTGACGAACCAAATGATATTAAAGATAATAATAATAATAATAATAATAATAAAGATAATAATAATAGTAACGATAAATTTATCAAGCATAATAAGCAGGTTAATTCTATCAGTCGTATTGGTGTCTGGCTAATAGATAAGGTTGCTCTAAAATATGAAAGCAGTACAATCGAAGTTGTACCAGATGTTGACTTATTTTATGTTAATTTGTAAGGTATGCTCCTATCTCATCATTATCGCAACTAATCGAAAGTTACTTCTTTACAATAATGATACATTTATATTAGTATCTAATAAAGTTTGATTTGATCTTTCTACAGCCTGATGATGATAAATATCAATGAAATCATCCGAGGATATTGATATTATTATTATTATATTAATCGAGTAAAACATTTAAACCAACTAATCTTCAGTTCCCCTCAGTGCTATCCATGGAATTGAATGTATAAATATTAGCTGTTCTCTTCTTATCTTTGATCCTAATTGATTAAATTATTCAAGATTATGATTGCTTAATCTTAATGAAATAAACCAGCAAATGTAGCAATAATATTGTTCAATAATAATAATAACAATAATAATAATAATAATAATAAGTATTGTATCTATTGATTACTTTGCTAAATGAGTTTATATTCATATTGGATTTCATAATAAATATTATAATTTAATAAGCAGTTCCTAACTATTATTATAGTAACAATATAGTATTTATATCATTTTAATGAGTTCTGGGTTCTCATGGGCGAAAATTGAGTAATGAAAGCTATAGTGTACATGTTACATGTGTGAAATAGCTCCCAGATCACAACTTAACTGTTGCAAACTAAATTAATTATATTTTTTAATTTAAATAACGAAGGTTTTAAACATGAAAGATGTTGTTTCTCATATAATATTTTACTCGATTAATCTCGTATAGAAGAATTGGAAAATCTTGTTTTGGTTTAATAATGCATCACGTCCAGTGCCAAGAATAGGATTTTCTACTTCAGATTTTAAATTATCATAATCACCCAACATTTCTGCTGCACCACGTAATGATTTCTCAGAAAAAATCACACCATTAACCCTCCCCTGTCTTTCAAATTTGATGAATGAATGAATACAAATATTATAAACAATTCCGAGTTATAAATGCATCATTATTATAATTGCTGATGGATAATTAGTTCATTATTTCAGGCTATGCAATACAGAGATTAGGATAGACGGATAGATGTGCAGTATGTCACAGTATTATTTACTGTAAAAAATTATAACAATCCGATAGTCCGAAACTATACAATTATTTTTAATTAATGAATACAATAAAATTACAAACAACGTCATTATTATGCTATTCCGGTTTTATGATAACACATCAACCCAGTTACTCATTATAATAGTCACTCTAATAATAAATAAACATTAAATAATAATAAGTCATTCTTCAAATTCCAAACAAATCATCCATTTCATTCATTTTGTTTTTGTATCATCGCATTGATGAAATCAATCCATGCTTGTGCACCAACATCACCCGCATCAGACAAATGGTATGTTCGACCGGATTGACTACATATCACATCGAATTCCCGATTATTTCGCTGAAACAAAATATTATAACAATTATTATACTTTTATTATTATCTTTTCTTTATAAATAATGTATATATTATATAATAATTATAATAATATTATTATTATTCATTTTATTGGATGTCAACAAAAGCAGTTTCTATAAATAAAACTGCTAATATAAATTTTATTATTATTGCTATTATTATTAAAACTATTGTCATCATTTTTTATTATTAATTTTCTTACAATTATTGTGATTATAGTTATTATTATCTTACTTTTTTGCAATAAACTGGTTTTTCGTATGTCCATGGTATTTCTCCTTTTAATTCCATACTATCAGGATCAATATATATCAGACGAGGTCGGTCAGTTAATATTAGTTGGCGTTTCTTGGAAAAGAGACCCTAACACAACAGTAACATAAATAATCAGAAATAATAAAATAATAATTACCAATAATAAAATGAATAATTAAATAATTATTAAATATTATTAGTTGCCAAATTATTATCATTTCAAAACACATAATTATGGATGAAATAAATATGGTATGCTATATATTTCAATTACCTTTCGTTTATAAATCAACCCTGTGAAAACTTGCACTTCTCCTTCCATTAAATAGCTTTTCCATAGAACATCGCGACTTTGAGGTGACAAAGGGGCTATGCTACTGGCTACTGTACCTGCACCCCCTCCAGCGACTGTTTGGCGAGCATCTGTAGTAATTCTTTGAGGATGTTCGATGATTTGTGTGGGATCCCCTTCAAACAACCACTCATCTGATGCGCCATCAAACAAATGCTCCGAAGATGGAAAAGAAGCTGCGTCTGGTTGATAGGGTGCGATCAGTTTCTGCAGATCACCCCATGCGATATTATGAAAAAATGGATGTTGTTTCAATGCCTCATAACTTATCGACGAATTATCATCACCTGCACCTAACCGATTCCTTTCTTCACCCACTAATAATTCGGATATTATCCTCCTACAACTATTATAACTTTCATCATTATTATTGAATATTTCAGGGAATTCTAATGGTTTTGTCCCTTCTATATGACTTTTGATCGCTTCAAAAATCAAATATTCATTCGCTTCTCGAAAAGGTGATCTTCCTGTTATCATCTGATAAGTCATGCAGCCAACTGCCCAGAGATCACATGCTTTCGTTGCATCGTCACCTCTCAACACTTCAGGGGAAACATAATCAGCTGTTCCGACAAAATCAATCGCATCACTCTCACCATTGCAGATTAATGAGGTACCAAAGTCAGATACTTTTATATGACCAGTTGATGTTAATAATATGTCTGTAATGAAAAATTAAGAGAAAATATTGTTAAATTCTATCAACGATTCAATACCATATGGTTTACTACGTAGGAATATAACGATGAATAAACTGGATTGCTAATTATTTAATTGAAATCATCGAGTAA
>VKHH01006008.1:0-12941 GCA_015144975.1 Epipyxis sp. PR26KG | reverse complement strand
ACCATATGGTTTACTACGTAGGAATATAACGATGAATAAACTGGATTGCTAATTATTTAATTGAAATCATCGAGTAATTTCGATCGATTGAAATAATTATCATAGTATTGAATAATAAGTATTTAAACTCTTATTTATAATTTAACTTACTTTCAGGTTTTAAATCTCTGTGAATGATTGGAGGGTCAAATTTGTGTAAATATTCAATTGCTTCAATTATTTCAGCGATATAAAATTGTGTCACTTCAATGCTGCATGCACGATCTTCAATCCCTTTGTCTAAATATTCATCGCGCTTTTGATTGATAATATTTAGTAATTCGCCACCATGTGCCAAATCAAAACACATATAAAGATAGTTGAGATCTTGGAATGAAGTACGGAATCTATCATGAGAAAGGTGATCAAGTTATGAAATAATAAGTACAACTTCAAGTAAGCCTACCCTATTATAAATGGATGAGGATCTCTGCTAAGCATTGTCAAAATACGTTTTTCAGTCATCACATGAGCAATCTAATAAAATAATACAAAGTTATGGATGAAATTGAAATTTACTAAGCAACAGAATTAGTTGAGGCGATTGATGAAAAATAGTCCGATGTAACTACTTCTGATTACCTTATTTTCTTTTTTAATAAAGGATTTGTCCATTATTTTTATGGCTAACTCAAGTGATTCATAATTTTTGCGTTTAGCATGAACTACTCGTGCAAATGCTCCCTCGCCTAAAGTGCGACCGAAGAAGAAATCTGCGGGTTGCAAATTACCCCACGAAATAGTTGATGCAGAATTATTTAGAGCTATTGATGCATTTGAATCTGATTCGTTAGCATCTGTGCTTAATCCGACTATAGGACCTATATTTTCATCACTCTCGCTAAGATTTCCACTATTGCGATTTGTGCCCTCCATTTGATGCTCACAGTATGAAACACTACTCTATCCCCTTTAAATCCAACTAAAAGCAATTGTTATTGGTTTGCTTCATAGCTGGTATTTTATTATCTTTTAAGTTATTATACTTTTTGTACTACTCGGTAATCCTGTGTTTTTGGAAATCACCGTATATAACTACAAATTACCGTTGTTGCTGTTGTTGTTGTTCCGGGTTTCCGGGTTCGAAAATTCTTATTAAATGACTGACTAAATGATTTAGTTTGTACCCTCGATTGGCGGGAGTTGTCGACGCTGTATGTTGTGGTGTTTGTGTTGTATGATGGCATGACGTTGTTTTGTGTTTTGTGTTGTGTTTTTTTGAGTTGTTTAATACAGAAATTGTTCACGCTTCGCTTTAAGCTTTATATATTTATTACGTGATTATATCTGTTGTTGATTAGGCTATTTTGCTATTGTGTAGTATTGAAACAGTGTATTATTAATGAATTCTTTTTAACTTTCTGCAATTCAAGCAGGAAATTTTGTCATTAACAGATACAGTAAGTACAATGAAAGATTATTTTATTTTGATAGCTGTTGGTTGCTTTACTTATTCAAATAAGCACAAACACTATTTACTTAGTATTATCAAAATATTTCTAGCAAAATAAAATGATTAGTTGATGAGTGATAGATGACAGTAAAGATATTTGAAAATATGCATATTTCAAGTATCAAAATCATATTGCGGTAATATGATTGCAACTCATGATTCAGCAGTGTACCAAGAAATCATAAATATTGACTCAAAATATTCAATTCAAACAATCACTATCATGACAGAATAATTAGTTAAGTTATGTGTAAGTGAGTTCCCGTTCACATGTAATATATATTACTCTTGTAAATATTCAGCATTAAGTAAATTTTACAAGTTGTACAACTCCAGCTGTCTGTATAAATTATTTACTTGCCGTTAGTATGTATCATTAAGAATAGTATGTTTAACTTACCACTGAATACTTTTGTTCGCAATATAATCCTGGTGAGAAATAAGAATTCCTGCAACTTCATAAATAAATCGTGATTGTAATTTAATTAATGTTTAAGAACTAGCGATGTTCTAATCATTATTATATACGAAACAAAACTACGTTACTAAGCAACAAGCAATCAATCAGTTCAAAACATAATAAGAATTTCCATGTACAAATATTAGTGTGATTAAGTCCTATACATCAGCACTTACAATATGACAGCGAATTCCGAAATCGTTATACATGTTCCAAACAACTATCTTTGCAAGTCACAAGTACCAAGCACTTGCTTCAGTTATTATTTTAGAGTTAGATTATTTTTTAGATAATTGAATATTTAGTGTTTCTCGAACGTTTGAGCCAACAAGTTTAAGAAGGTCAAAATCTTTTGATTCTTTTGAAACCCAGTCTGAAACGAGTTCACTTCTTCGTGAAACTATTTCAGCAACCAAAGTATCATTTCCCGTCAATTTAGCCAATATTTTCCCGCATTCGCGCCTCATCTGAATCGTAGCATAACCACTACCTTCACTATCTTGGGCGAAGCGGAGTACAACATCAATAATATCACTTTTAACTAAAGCGTCCTATACGTTTCCGAGAAAAATGGGTTAAGATTAAGTTTGAAATAGATATTTTTGTTTACCAACCTGATAACAAGCCAATTTGTCCACAAACATAGCCATGGCAACAAGAGCATGTTGAAAATGATCATGCAATTCATTAGATTTTTCAGAAGTTAAGTTCTCTACACATCGAATAACTAATTCCACACATTGTGGAAGTGCTAGTTGTTCTAACGATTCATGATTAGCTAAGTCACAGAGCATCTTAGCAGCTTCATCTTTAGTATCAATATATCCTTCACCAGACATACAAGAGATCATATCAATTCCTTTGATAAAAACTTCGTCACTTAGGCTAGGGATAGGCAAAGATCCAAAATTAAAAACGTTAACAACAGATGGAACTTCATTAGCTTGAAGCAACACGTTCTTAACTTCTTTGAAATACGAAAAGAATGGCTTATGATCACCCTTACGTAAACATAAAATTCAATGATATTAAGCACTATAATTTCAAATTGAAAGACTCGTAGAATTTAGTATTGTGTACCTTAACACGATTAAATTCAACTATAACTTCTTGTGGTGTAGATCTGTCTTTGTATAAACTTACATAAACTTCACAACTACTTGAACCACATAAGTATTTACCTTTCCACTAAACGAATTACAAAACAGTATTAAACTATGTCAGCATTAATAAATGCCAAATGTAATTATTACCATCATATTCTCTTCACTGTACTCAATATCAAATTTATTAACATCAGTGTAAGTTAAAGCATCGCCGATTTTGCCGACGATATTAGGATAGATTTTCAACCGAAATATAGTTTTACACAAAATATACGGTCTGTCAGGGAAATCAAGGCTATTCGAACTTTTGATTATGATCGAATCTTGCTTTCCTACCAACGCCACATTTTGAAATGGGTCTAGTTTTTCGTTGTATGAGGAAGGTTTTTCAATCGAAATGGGCATACTTCGATATAAAACATTACTAGAGTGAAAAATGGCTGAACTAGTGTCAAATTCATACTCATTATTATGACTTAAGGCCTTAAACTGTGCAGATAGCACTTCAACTCCATCAGTTTCTTCAAATAAAGGTATTTTTGATGCCAACTTCCTTGGAGTTGACATAATTATGCAATATTCAACTCAAGCAATAATTAATGATGTCATTTGATCTCACAATTATTATTCCTAACAATCTAATACTGTTTCGCTTCAATCCCAATAATTTTGATTTTATCGTTTTTGTGATGAGTGGTTGTCCCACCCCTATTTTTTCACAGAATCTTGAAGAGTTCACAGCGAAACCGAAATACATTTCATCAATTATTTTATCAAATAAGTCAATAATACTGTCAAACTATCAACTAATCTAGTCAATATGTATCAATTTATTATTTAAGATTTCATAGAGATATTATTTAAGATTTCATTAGTTTGAGATACTTTATTAAGTGTTACTTGATAATGTCAGAAGAAGAAAAAAATAACTTATTTCTTAGTCCCAACCCAAACTTTGGTCCTGTTTCACCTTATAAAGGTATTGAGGGTTTACCATCTGATTTAAATATTCATTCAATTCGCCATAACCCTGAGACTACTTTGGTCGAGCCTAAAGTCTTCTCTCCGTATAAACCAAGACATGGTCAAGTGCCAAGAAAAATTGAAGTGGAAAGAAAGAAAAGAAAGTTTGCTAACCTTGATATTACAACAATATTAAAAAATTGTGGAGCTATTGATTATTTATGTAATACCGCTATATCGAGTAGAGTAGATTTAATGGATGCTATGCCACTACTATTATACGACAATTCTGATTATCATGCAAGATCTCTTGAGTCTTGGCAAGAGTTCGTATTTAATTCTGGATCAAGTGGCATTCCAGCAAGAGCAATGTTTCGCCAAGAAACCAATGGTCAATTGGTGATTGAATGGAAAAATTGTGTTGTGAAGTCTGTTGATCCAAAGAAGCAAACAATTATTGTAGTATTTGTTGGCGGGGATGTATTCCGCCCAGGTGGAATAGTAACTAAAGTAAGCAATGAAGATGTTGAATTGGAATCAATATATGTATGTTTTAATGCAGAAGATCCTCAAATGTATTGCAATCGAATTGAAGAAGCAGTTAAAATGAAACAAACAGTGTCAGCGACTGTAGCGTTGAACTTATATGTGGATTGCATGCCAGTTGATAACCTTAAGCCATTAGATTCTGAACAAGTCAATCGAATCTTACAAAATGCAACCAATATGGAAAAAATTAGAAATAATTCTTCTTTAGATTCAAGCTCCTTACTTCAACAGTATAATCTTAATCATATGCGAACAAGTAATCAATTAATATTTGTTAACTTACTTTTAAAACAACAAAAAAGTATTCAAAAAGTTAAATCTGTCAGTACAGATCCAACTCTTTTTGTAAATCCATCCAAAGTATTTCCTCCACGTAAATCAATTATTATAGAATGTGAATTACCATTCGAAGAGAGAAGTCGTACTTTTCGCTTTGGCTCTTTATGGAATAAAATCGAATCAATTAACATTTTATTACAGGTTCAAAATGAAAATGTTTTGTTAGATAAAGCAAGCTTTTTCATGACTCCTGAGAAAACTCAACGAATTGAAGAGTTTGTGATGAATCAACAAGCAGCAGGAAATGCATTAGTCACAATTCGTGATGGATGGGTTAATACAATCATTACTTCGGTTCGTCAAAACCTAAAAGATGTGAAGAAGGGCTGGTTCAATATCGATGAAACGAATCTTGAAGTTTACAAATTTTCCAAATTAAGAAAGTTTATGGTAAGAATCAATTTTATGATGGAAGATAAAGCTCGTGATATAATGTATCGAATGACAAAAGATTACTACAAAATGATTTCAATGTTTTGCCCAGAAAAAATTAACATTATATCGAATGATAAAGTGATTCTCACTGGAGGAAAGTTTCCATTATTTACCATTGATTTGAAATTTGTCAATGCAACATCTTCCACACCAGCAAAATTTATTTATTCTACTGCACCTGAAGCTATTTATAACGCTATCATGCTACCCTTTGATACATCTTTTAAAAGTTTGAAAGGAGTAACAAAAATTGAGAAAAAAGTTATGAAAAAGCTATTTTGGGCATATGATCCAGTCATGGGAGTACCTCATATTGAAGAACCGTGGGCTGTTGAATTGAGACAAATGCTATCTGATAAAGTAGCTCAGTCGCTGCAGCCAATGAATGATTATTTGAACACTCTGATGGATTTCAAAGAATTAATCGAAATTGATGTGAATGCTTACGCATTAGAAGCAGAGAAAAAGTTCTTCTCTAATGATACTATGAATCTTCCCGATTTATGTACATTAGCTCGTAAGCATGCTTTAGATTCTGATGCCGTCTTCTATCAGCTCCCATCATCCATTGATCTCGGGTTAGTTCTCGTCGATTGCAAAAGTGTGAAAACAATGCTTTCAGCAAAACATAAATTAATATCTGGGAAACTTTTCCAACTCCTTCAAAGTAAAGTAAAAACGTATGCTGAAGCAGTTATTGAAGAATTCCGCACCATGTATGATATTGTAGTAGTGTCTCCAGCCACAATTGAAAAAATCACCGAAATGCGAGAGTTTATTAGCACATTAGGTATTAAATAAATAATTTTTTTAATTTTTTATGATAATTGATTATGAAATGATAGGTCAACGAATCGATCAGCTACAAGAGCGTATTGTTAAAAATGATGGTCATTATGCATTGATGGAAGCTGCTAAATGGCAAATTCCAATGGATGAAATGGATGTACGATGGGATGTGTTTTTATGGCCATCTAAAATGGCAAATGAGATTGCGAAACAAGAAAAAAATATACGAGCTCTCGAATACCAATTTAAACGGAATATGGAAGAAGAACAGAATGAATTTAACGAAGATTTTGCCAACTTGCAAGCTGATGTTGGTAAATTGAAAGAGTTAACTAAGTTAGGTGATGCGGCCAAAAATGCCGAGACTGTTCGAAGATTGCGACACTCACTCAATCAAGCAGAAGAAAAAGCACGTATTTTCAACTCACGTGAAGGATTGTTCAATGTTGGGACCACTGAGTATTCACAAATCGGAGAGGTTTCCAAGATTTTTGAGCCATTTTATGACTTATGGTAGGAGATATGATCACTCACACACAAATAAATACTGATTTTTGAATATATTCTAATTTTGCGATAGGGATTCTGCTGAGAAATGGTTGAGTAATAAGGAAACTTGGAACGAAGGACCTTTCATGGAACTTGACTCCGAAGTTGTTGAAAATAGTGTGAATACTCTTCTGAGAAATCTAACAAAATCAACCAAAGCATTCGAAAGAATCAATTTACCTCAATGTAACATTATCGCGGCACAAGTGAGAGATGAAGTTGATGCATTTAAACCAAAGGTCCCATTAATCACCGCATTACGTAATCCTGGTATGAGAGATCGTCATTGGTTAGAATTGGCGGATAAAACTGGTGCTGTTATTCCAAAAGACAAGAAACTCTTGACACTTGATGGACTCGTTGAGCTTGGACTATTAAAAGCAATGGCGGATGTTGAAAAGGTTGCTGAAAAAGCAGGCAAAGAGTTCGGCATTGAAACCGCATTAAATAAAATGGCAAAAGCATGGGAAAATGTTGCTTTAATTGTTGAAAGTTATCGTGATACTGGGACGGCTATATTGAAAGGAGTTGATGAGTATATGAGTCTTTTAGATGAGCATATTACAATGACCCAGGTACGAGATGCACTCATGAAGATGATGATGCTATCCGATGATTTTATTGACTATTCATATTTTTGATTAGGCTATGGCATTTTCTGCTTTCAAAGGACCTTTTGAACAACGCATCGATAGTTGGAATACCTCTTTGCAAATTATTTCAGAGGTGATCGACGAATGGATTCAATTGCAACGCAATTGGCTCTATTTGCAACCTATTTTTGATTCTGCTGATATCAACAAACAGTTACCACAAGAAGGAAAGAGATTTACTACTGTTGATAAATACTGGCGAAGTACCATGCAAAGTGCTATGAAAGGTGTGATGGCAGTGAAATTTTGTGACGATGCTCGATTATTAGAGAGATTTAAAGAAGGTAAATAATTTAAATCATTGTTATTTTTTGTAACAATCTTGTTTAACTTTGTCTTTTTATATATCATTTATTTTGCAGGCAATAAATTGTTAGAAATGGTTCAAAAAGGATTAGCTGATTATCTTGAAACGAAACGAGCTGGTTTCTCTCGATTTTATTTCTTATCAAATGATGAGTTATTAGAAATATTATCAGAGACAAAAGACCCGCTACGTGTTCAACCTCATCTTCGCAAATGTTTTGAAGGTATCAAAAGTGTCAATTTCCAATCTGATTTGACAATATTAGGCATGACAAGTCCAGAGAATGAGTATGTTCCATTTGTAAAACCAGTAGATCCAAAGAATAAAAACATTGAGAATTGGATGGTTGAAGTGAAAGATGCCATGATCGCTGGTGTGCGAGATAATATGTATCATTCCATCATTGATTATACTCTATGCTCAAGAACAGAATGGATGCAGAAATGGGCTGCACAATGTGTATTGAATGGATCTCAATGCCACTGGACAAGAGAAGTTGAAGAAGCTTTAAAAGCGAAAGGCAATGATGGTGCTTGGCTATATTATAATCAATTAGTGAAACAATTGGAAGACATGGTTATTCTCATTCGAGGAAAAATATCAAAAGCTGCGCGAGTTACTGTTGGTGCATTAGCTGTAGTTGATGTACATGCCAGAGATGTTCAAAAGAAAATGGCAGAGGCTGGTGTTGCAAAAGTAACTGACTTCGATTGGATTAGTCAAATGAGATATTATTGGGATGGTGGTGATATTAATCAAGGATTAGGGGATTTAACTGTCATTATGGTATCATCCAAAAGAATGTATGGAAATGAGTATTTGGGAAACACTTTCCGCTTGGTCATCACGCCGTTGACTGATAAATGCTACCTTACCTTGGTTAGTATTCGTGAGATTTTTCTTTTTCTTCCTTTTAATTCTTATCTTGTTCTTGAAAATTTGTGATTTCTTAGATGGGTGCACTTCAAATGATATTAGGTGGAGCTCCTGCTGGTAATATATTCTCTGTTAACGAATTATGACAAAATTTCATTGACAATTACCATATATTTCTCTTATTATAGGCCCTGCTGGCACTGGAAAAACCGAAACTACAAAAGGTTTGCATATTTTATTTACTATGTTTTAATGTTGAGTCATAAATAATATTATGATTTGAATTTAATTTAGACTTGGCTAAAGCATTGGCAAAGCAATGTGTTGTGTTCAACTGCTCTGATGGTTTAGATTACATGGCTATGGGTAAATTCTTCAAAGGGTTAGCATCTTCTGGTGCATGGGCTTGCTTTGATGAGTTCAATCGTATTAACATCGAGGTGTTGTCTGTGATTGCTCAGCAAGTGATTCAATTGCAAGGCACTGTACAGCGTGGTGAGAAGCGCACTGTGTTTGAAGGTACTGATATTGTGGTGAATCCCGAATTCGCAGTATATATTACAATGAATCCTGGGTATGCTGGCCGTGCAGAGTTACCTGATAATTTAGAAGCTTTATTTCGACCAGTGGCTATGATGGTGCCAGATTATGGTTTGATCGGAGAGATTATGCTTTTTTCTTACGGTTATATGGAGAATCGTAAATGCGCACAGAAAATGGTGGCAACATTTCGACTCTGTTCGGAACAATTGTCGTCTCAAGACCATTATGATTATGGTAATAAATTAATTTATAATAGTGCATTCATCATCGTCTTGTTTTGATTTTGTATCGGTTATATGTAGAACTACCTCCCTCAGAATTAATTATTTAATAATATAATATTTGATAATTTTAGGAATGAGAGCTGTTAAAACAGTCATCACAGCAGCTGGTAATTTGAAGCGTGCCAGTCCAGATGCTAATGAAGAAGCTTTGCTTATGCGAGCTCTTCAGGATGTGAATGTTCCTAAATTCTTAGCGCATGATTTACCATTATTTTCTGGTATTCTAAGTGATCTCTTCCCTGGAATTGAGAGGCCAGCATTCGATTATGGACCTTTATTGACTTCATTGAAAGAAAGTATTATCGAGAAAAACTTGCAACCAATTCAGATTTTTTTAAGAAAGAATATCGAATTGTATGAGATGATATGTGTTAGGTAAGTAATATAATAGCCCTCCTTTTGAATTATTATTATTTTATTCTTATTATATTATATTATTATTATGACTCATCAGGCACGGGTTAATGGTTGTTGGTCCTACTGGCGGAGGAAAAAGCAGTAACATTAGAGTGCTTGGATCAGCTTTAACAAAATTGAAAAGTAAAAATATTGTTGGAGAAAGATATGAAAAGACAAAGATTTATCATTTAAATCCAAAGTCAATTTCTATGGGTCAATTGTATGGAAAATTTGATGAAAATACGGTAAATTATCCTCTTTTTATGCGATATTATTACTATTATTATATTTGTTATATTTATATATTTATTATTTGTGTTATAGCATGAATGGCAAGATGGAATTTTGTGTATTCTGATTCGCATGTGCATCAAGGAAGATAATGCTAATCTCAAATGGATGTTATTTGATGGTCCAGTAGATGCCATTTGGATTGAAAACATGAATACTGTGTTGGACGATAACAAGAAGTTATGTTTGACATCAGGAGAGATTATCCAATTGTCTGAACCAATGACAATGATGTTTGAACCTGAAGATTTAGCGGTACGATTCGATTATCTACACTTGAATACTATTAATTATTTATTGTTGTGCTATCTTATGCTCTCATAGGTGGCAAGTCCTGCTACTGTGTCTCGATGTGGCATGATTTATATGGAACCAAATTCCCTAGGATATGATGTGTTACTTCAGAGTTGGTTATCAAAGTTACCAACTATGCTAGGTAGAAAACCAAAATTAATCTTAATGAAACTATTCGATTGTTTTGTGCCATCAGTGCTTAATTTCTTACGAAGAAATTTCAATGAACCATTGCCCACAGTGAACAATTGTTTAGTGGAAGGTTTATTGAATTTACTTGATACTTACTTGAATGAATATCATGACGTGGATGATGGGCGTGACAAGAAAACACCAGAGCAAGTGGAAGAATTTATTCTAAAATTAGAAAGTATTTTCATATTCTGTGTAATATGGTCGATGTGTTGTACAGTTAATACCAAATCAAGAAAAATCTTTGATACATTCCTTAGACAAGAAATGTTTTCTCAAAATATTAGGAATCCTATCCCTACGAATGGTTTAATGTATGATTATAAATATGATATAGCTTCTGCTACTTGGATACCATGGAATCAATCGGTCAATCCTTACCAATATGACTCAAAACTATCATTTTCTGAGTTGATAATTCCAACTAATGACTCTATATGCTATACATATCTACTCGATATATTAGTCAGAAATAATAAACATGTTTTAATGACAGGACCAACAGGTACTGGTAAAACTGTGAATATTTTAGGTCATTTGCAAAATGGACTTCCAGACAAATACATTCCCATCACATTATCATTCTCAGCTCAAACTTCAGCCAATCAGACTCAAGATTTGATTGATTCGAAATGTGAAAAGAGAAGAAAAGGTGTGTTTGGACCAAGTGCTGGGAAATTATTCATTATTTTTGTCGATGATGTAAATATGCCAATGAAAGAAGAGTATGGCGCACAACCTCCTATTGAGATCCTGAGACAATGGTTTGATAATGGAGGATGGTATGATAGAAAAGCGTTGGAATTGAGGAAGATTATTGATGTTATATTCGTGTGTGCATGTGGTCCACCAGGTAAGGGAGCCTGTTGTACAGTTAATAACAATATTATTATTGTGCAATAATCCAAATAATTTAATATGATGTATAGGCGGTGGTCGTAATCATGTAACAGCAAGATTTTACCGGTAAGACCAACTTGAAAATATTTTGAAATCTTCTCTTTTTTGCATAAATTATCATTTTATTTTTATTAGACACTTCAACATCATAAATTATGTGGATATGTCTGATGAGTCTCTGTCACTCATTTTCACAACAATCTTAACTAATTTCTTATCCACATTCGAACAATCAGTCTCTGAGCATGCAGCAGGGCTTGTGCAAGCTTCTGTATCATTGTATAATACAATTTTGGATGAACTCAAACCAACTCCAGCGAAACCTCATTATACCTTCAACATGCGTGATATATCTAAGACATTCCAAGGTCTGTTGATGATTGACAAGAGGCGTGTGTCCACTGGAATAGGTCTAGGTAGAATGTGGATACATGAGAACACTCGAGTGTTTGGTGATCGTTTGATCAACGATGAAGATAAATCATGGCTGAAACAAACACTTGAGAACAAAATGGAGCAATTCACAAGTCTCTCCAAGGCTTCATTGTGGACAGAGCGTAGTGATGTTGTTTGCTGTGACTTTATGATACCTGGTGCGGACCCGAAAGTGTATGAAGAGGCTATTATGCATGATTTGCAACCAATGGTTGAAGATTATCTTAGCGAATATAATAGTGAGAGTAAACAACCCATGCAACTAGTCATGTTCAATGATGCTTTGATGCATGTTGTTAAGATTGCTCGAGTGTTGAGACAGCCTTCAGGACATGCTCTGTTGCTGGGAGTAGGTTAGTAATACAGTATTATCGAACTAACTTGCAGTGTTACGATGTAATTATGGTATTTTCTGTTTTCAGGTGGAAGTGGCCGTCAGTCGTTAACACGTATGGCCACATTTATCTCACAATACACATTATATCAAATCGAAATTGCGAAAGGCTACGGCATGAATGAATGGAGAGAAAATTTGAAAGAATGCTTACTGATTGCTGGGGTGAAGAATAAACCAATTGTATTCTTGTTCAATGATACACAGGTCAGTCATACTATGATATGATATGTCACTATACCACGAGGAGAAATTTAAAATCTTATTATTATCATTTTAGATCATCAACGAGACGATGTTGGAAGATATTAACGGTATTCTTAATTCTGGTGACGTACCAAATCTGTATGGTAATGATGAATTAGAACAAATCACAACTGCTTGTAAGCCGGAATGTGCCCGCAAACGAATTCCTCCGACTAAATTAAACGTATTCGCTCAATATTTACTTCGCGTGAAAGCAAATATCCATGTGGTACTATGTATGAGTCCCTTAGGAAATGCGTTCAGAACACGATTGAGGAAGTTCCCATCATTAGTCAACTGCTGCACGATTGACTGGTTCCAAGAATGGTAAGCGTTACCATATATTAATATAATAATGATAATAATAATAAACAGTTATAGTAATCTTACAAGCTAATTCATCCATTCATTAGTTTCATTCATCGCATTTATCTTATTTTAGGCC
>VKHH01006007.1:0-31856 GCA_015144975.1 Epipyxis sp. PR26KG | reverse complement strand
AATAATAATAATAATAATAATAATAATAATAATAATAATAATAATAATAATAATAACAATAATAATAATAATAATAAAAATAATAATTATTATATTTATTATGTAGAGTGAGTTGGTTGCAATGAAATACAGTAAACAGTAATTACCTGTTTGAGGAGTAGTTGGAATAATTTTATAAGTTCGAATGCTCAATTTCCTAACACTTGTTTGAGGATTATGTTGTAACGTGTAATTAACATTTTCAAACACTTGTTCCATAATAGCATCCTGTCGCATATCATCACCTACAAATAAACATTCATCCATTCATTCATTCATTCGTATAATATAATATTATTGCACGTAACTACAATAAAAATACAATAATTCCAAAACAAATATAATAATTATGTTTGAAAAGATAATCACAATTTATTATTATTATTATTATTATTGTTATTATTATCATTATTATTATTATTATTATTACCTCCTTTCACTAATTGTCTATAAGTTATTCCATCTGAACCCATACAAGATATTATTTTTGGTCGACTAATACCATGTTCTGTGATATGAAAAGTATTTCCAAAACTTTGAATTGTAATTATTTGATTTTGTGTTGAAAAATAATCAATTAATGGACTAATGGGAATCGACAGAGTTAAGACATGAGGACGTATTGTGAAATTATGTAAACATTCATGAAACCGTTTACTCCTTGTTTGACTACTTAATTCTTTAAATCGGATATCTTTGATACGATTCGATTTTTGAAATATGTCAGTAGATGTTTTTGCTAAATCTATATAAGATGTTAATAAAACTTGTAAGGATTCAACTAATTCTGGGATTTTCTCTTCTCGACTTTTATCATTACTGTTATTGTTATTATTATTCACATTTTTATGATTATTATTATTGTTTTTATTTGATAAACTATTTTTTGATCTTGATTTTAGTTTTGTTATGATCAAATTGGCTTGCTGACATCTTACATTTTGTTCTTGTTTGTTTATTTTGTTAATTGATTTATTATTACTATTATTATTATTATTATTATTATTGTTATTTGCGGAAGGGTCGAGAAGGTGTGGGTTTCCTTGATCTTGTTCATTTGCTAACGCAAATAATTGTGGTAAAGTATGATATGGATGATCATAACATAATCGATAGACAAGCTTTGCAATCACAGAAATAAACTCTGAATTATTACCATTATTATTTTTGAAAGAATTTTCAGAAAATGTAATATCATGATTATCAACTTGATCGCTCTCTTGTCCTAACCGTGAGAATATTTGATAGGTTAACGGTAAGAATTTATATGATGATATTTTTTCTAATACTATTTCTTGTATGAGTGAATTCACTTCAAAATCAGAAGTATTTGTAAACCATAAATTAATGAGACGAAACATCACATCCATATCACTATTATTTGATAATTGTAATACATTTCCAAGATTCGCTATAGCACATAATAGATATTTTGTAACTGATTCTTCAATCGCTGATCTTTCTTTGGTATCTAAATCAATTTCCTTTTTAAGCATAGCAGTATGTCGATATAATGCTTTCACATCGAAAATAGGTTGATTTTTATCATTTTTATTATCATTATTGTTATTATTGTTATTATTGTTATTATTGTTATTATTATCAGTTGATTGATTATTAATTTGCAATCCTTCCCGTTTCGTTCGTTCAATAATTGATAATTTTTTACATACTTCATATTCTTTACGACGATCTTGTAATACACGTTCACTTTGTTTCCATTCAGCACTTGTTACTTTTATTTTCAAATTCTGATATAATCTAGAATAAAATATTCCAACTGTTGAAAATGATTTTATTTGTTTTGATTTTGACTTGGCAGCTTCACATGCTGGTAATAAGTATTCATTTAGTATATCTAATCCAGTTGCTGATCGTTTAGTAGAGACACATTCCCCAGTGAATCGCAACGCATCAGACAAAAGGTCAGAATATTTATCAAATAATAAAGTCGATTTCGAAGATGATGAAGACGATAATAACGATGATAATTGTGAATTAATCATTGGAATCACTTGAGACTTCATATTCGATAAGGCGGCATCTTTCATCCCTTTCTTCCACACTAACTTCGCTTCAATTAATAGCCATTCTGCATGCATAATTACTGGCAGCTTGACTGATGAAGATTGAGATGATAATTGCGAAGTCGATTGTTTTGATGATTTTAAATGATTATTCGATATTTGGTCCCAATAATGATATATTGTCGGACTCAATGAAAATGCATGTTCTTTAGAATGAATTGCTTCAACAATATTCGAAATCGTTTCAATTGATTGTGATGATGATATTATTTTATTATGATGAAGTTGTTGTAATAATTTCAATTTCAATGCAAGCATCAAATCATATGCTAATGTTGATGCAGAAGAAGACATGCCACTTAGTTCATAAGACCATTGGTTAAGTGTTCTCTTCACAAGTGCATCCATAGTGACACTTTTTGATGATGATAATTTGAATAATTCACATGCTTCAGTGACAGTTTGGATTTGTTTCGTTTCTAACATATTATAAATTAATTCCTGTGCAGTTTCTTGTTTGGTTGTATGAAAGAAATTCGACATCAGTGTGTCTGAGCTTGATTGTATCGAATGCAATGCAGAAATAACATCATTTTTATTCAATTTTTTTAATGAATCTAAAATATTATGATTTAATAATATTGTTGAATTTGATCCTAAATTATTACTATTATTGTCATTATTTGATAAGTTCCATTGTGATAATGTCTCAGATGCTAATATTCTAGAAGGATGTTGATAATAAGAATTATAATCATATGATTGCCATTTTCTTTCACTTGAAATTATTTGAATTCTTTCAATTAAACTATCTTCGATAGTACTTCTAGATCTCGATCCAGAGAGATTATGAAGCATACTTTGAAATCTTGAATCAAGTACTGATTTTATTCCTAATCCATATAATGAATTAATAATTCCGATTTCAGTTGTTGCTAAAGCATTCGAATAATCTTCAGAATCTTCGCAAAATGAATAATTAATTTGTCGCATTGTTTCATAAGTTGATAAAGCTTCTAAATGTTGATTTTTATGAGAATAAACAATAGCTTGCAGATGAGGATTCGAACTAATATTAATGCTGAAAATTGCATCCGGATCATGTATTTGTTGGAATATCGGAATCAAATAATTACTCATTCGATTAATGTTTTGATTAGTTGAAGAAGTTTGTCTTTGTAATTGATTTATACTATTTTTATTATTATTATTAATATTATTAGACTCATCACCTAACTCTGCGAATAATAATGCTGTACACATTGATTTACATCGAATAGCAGCTAATGCAGCGAATTTGAAATCAATTTTAAGAATGAATGAATATGGTAATTCCCATTCATCATTAATTACTTTACTTGTTTCAAGTCTAGCTTTTGTTGCAACAATACGATTCCCTTTCTTGGCATGAAAATTAATAACATCTTGTCGCAATAAAAATGCAAGCATATTACATGTGGTTTGTGTGGCTAATAATAATTTGCAATCAGAATGAAGAATATTTTGTACAATAAGTGATGATATCGTTTCGTTTATCATCAAATTGATATTACTATTTTTTATTAAATCAAAAATCAAATAAGGGAAGATAGACTCTGCAATATCATATCTTATTTTCACAAGATTAGAAAATGATGATATGAAATTATCATAATTATTATTCTGGATTTTTGTTGAAATTTTCCGGTCCTGCTGTGATATAATATTATCTTGTAAATAAAATTTATGTATAATAGTTTGAACAAGTGTTGTGATCCAATCATAATAAGATTTATTATTAGTATCCCATATGATTCGATCATTCCATTGAAGAGGTAGTAACTCGTTAGAAATGGGAGATGAAATGGATGAATGAATTAATTCATGGACAGGATCAGTAATTGTTATAATCGAATATGATGTTAATATTTCAAATAATAATTTAGAATCTTTCCATTCTGATGATTGGAATTCATTTAATAAATGACTAATACAGCATCGCATGGATCTCAATGTTGTTGCAGCTGAAATTTGCTCTTCAAGTGATTTGCTCCATAATAAATTAGTTGTCAATTGTACGAATGAAAGTTTCAAAGAAATAATAGAATTGAAAGAATTTTTAATAGGATCGTTTAATTGAATTGGAAAAATAGCTTGATTAAGTTGCTGTATGTTAGGATAACCGATTAATCCGATTAATTTAATAGATAATTGCTGGATTGTTTGTATAGGATCGGAAGGGCTCGTGCAAACAGATTGACTTGAGGAATGACTAATACCAATTAATGATGATATTACTACCATTAGCAAATCTGGATCATCATTCCAATTGAAATAATTCGAATCTTCTAATTCGCTTACACTATCTTCTCTCATGAAGCTAATTGAACGTAAAATTTGTACTTGAGAATATAATATTAATACCTAAACAAAACATATAATTGAATAATACAAATAAATATTATTAGAAAGAAAATAACGTACACTTATCCAAACTTGAGACAATTGAATCATTTCTCCATCAAGATAACTGCGGGATATATCCGCGAAATGTCTCATCACATCTTGCCATTGTAGAAGATGATAATGTTGAGTCACTAACATATTTTCATTGATATTATCACTAAAATACTCATTTTGTTCTTCCGGAATACATCCAAAAGAATAATGCTGAGGCAAAGGTAAAATTCGTGACAAATGTGGTCCATATATTAAATTCGATTGAGCATAACTAAATATACTGCTTACAATAATCTTTAAGTTTCCACACGTTTTATTAATAATATTTTTTGATAATTTAGAACTTATTAAATATAAACTTGGATGATATGATGAGTGGAATTCTTCAATTAATTTTGAAAGAAAATCTTCTATATTTGATTCGTGTGAAGTATTAAAATGAGAGAGTGTTGTTACTACACAAAGACTTTCACATAGGATTCCATTGATAAGATTACCCATATTTTCAGATATTTCATTTGATAAAGAAGACAAAATAAATTCAGTTAGACATTTCAAAGTCAAAGATATTTCACTTATAATTTTTGGATTAATAGATATCATCGATATTAAAGTTGAAAATATTCCAGAAATTAGACAATAATGATTATTTATATCGTTACTTTTTATTGCAATATGCAGAATCATGAATCGAATAATTGAGAGAATTATTATTTGTACTTGAAATAATTTTGATTGAAATAAACGAATCCGTAAGCTAACCATAATATCAATCAGATTACATCGTTTTAATGAATACTCTATTTTACTAACTTGAATAATTTCACATAATTTATTGAATGAAGCTGTTAAAGAAGTCATTACATAGTCACCATAGCTATTATCATCATAAGAAATATCACAAACAGTAGGTAAATCAATGAATTCATTCATTTCCGTCTGCTCAAATGTCTGCAATAATATCATTTGTTTCACAATATCATGTAGATACTTCTCATAATATTCATTGACATCTGATGAATTAAGGGGCGATCTTGCAATAAATGTATTCATATGTTGAGAATGATTTAATGAACATAAACGAAACTCTAACGCTTTGATGCATTGGAGATTTGATTTTAAGAGACCAGCAATATCATGATCAGTTCCAACATTACCAATAATTTTTGTATAAATGATAAGTTGTTTCCATCGATATTCTGCATCTTGAAGACAACATATTAGTGGAATTATAACAGATTGATAATCAATCAGAAATTGTTTAAACGTATTATTATTATTATTATTATTATTATTATTATCATTATCAAGTATCGCTGAATTCGAACAGAGCAATTGATAAGGAAAATCTTTGATACCAATTGAAATAGAAATGTCTGAATCATTATCATTATTATCGTTAGAATAATTTATTAATCTGAACATTATCCATCGAAAGTAATCTATTAGCAATAATTTGCAAGAATTATAATAATTTGATTGGGCAATTTGAGTTATGAGTAAACATAATAATGAGTCATAATCAATAATTGAAATTAAATCATCTGATTTTGATGATTTAATTGTATCTTGTGAACTATTACGATAACTTGAGCTTTGTTGTTGAGATAATTGAGAATTTTTATCAGAAAGCAACGAAATTGAAGAGATTATTTGAGTGTATAGAGAAAATCTGGATTTTAATAATAGAATTAAATCAATCAAATTTTGTTTGATTAATGATGAATTACAATTACATGATCCAATATTAGTTATTGCAATAGCTAATGAAATGACTCGTAAAGGATCATCTGTGATATATTGTTGAGTTTGCTCATCAATTTCAGGTGTTAGAGAGATGCCACTGCTTTGAAGTAATGATTGATAAACAATATCATGTTTAGAAAAGACTTTTAAAAGAACATTCAGACGTTTCGCTGTGATTAATCGAACACGTATGTCAGTGTCAACCATCCCATCAACAAATATAGGACTTATTTGACTTTTAAATTCATTTGTTAATACTGCAGAGTTCATCATAATATTTGATAAACATTCGATTTGTAAATATCGAATATGCCAAAGTGTTGAGAAGAAATAAGAAGGTAATAAATCTTCATCAGGAATGACTAGATGAATAAGGAATTGGAATGGGTGATTTGATTTATCTTGATTCGATTGGTTTAAATCATTATAATGATTATCAAAACAGTTCCAAAAACAATTATTTTTTGAAATTAAATATAATATAGATAATACTTTTACGTATCCTAAAGGTCCGAATTCTTTATGCCATGAACTCATTTCAATACAATCCTTGATGATATCTATTGTATATTGAATAGGTGAAATAGAACATGCAAATGGTAAGGTTTGTGATAAGCCTTCTGCTAATAATAAATAAACTTCGGAACTTGTTTGTAATTGATGAGAGGGTGTTGTTATCGGTGTTTTTCCAACTAAATTATCAGCATCAAATATTGTAAAAAATTTAATAATATGTTTCGTATAATTCGAGTCAGATGTTGATAAATATGCTAATATTTGAACACAGTTTATGAGAGAATTGATCATATGTTCGGAATAAATGCAACGTGTTACTTTGGCATCATTTCGATGGTATAACCCTCCTGGAGAACCCATTTTATTATTACTATTATTATTATCATCATCATCCATAAAATCATCATCATTACTATTGGATGTTAATTGAGTTAATGATCTCTTTTTGTTAGAACTAGCATTTGTGTCACGATCATCTATCATATCATCGAAATCATCCATTTCATTAATGTCTTCCCGATCCCATTGATTATTATTATTGTTATTATCATAATTATTATTTTTATTATTTGTTTGATTATGAATCATACTTAATTGTTGAATTGATTTCAAAATTTTATTTATTTCGATATTGCATTTGTTCCTATGTTCTAAAAATAATATCGTTTTCGCTGTATTTGATGATGATAGTTCGCTTACAATCGATATAATCGCATTCAAAAACTCATGAATCGATGCTGGCTTTAATATCATCATTTTGTTTTGTGTTGTAAATGTTAATAATAATAAATTCAATAATTGCCAACTATTATCACAACATTTATTTAATAATGAGTTATAATTAGTGTTATTATTATTACTATTAATATTGTTTGATGGATTTTGAGATTGAATTCGCTCAGTGACCATGAGTAATGATGTGTATCCAGTTATGGTAAGTATTGTGACAGTATACCAAGAATGTAACATTTCACTTGAATTATCAAGTGTGATATTATCAACTTCAACTAATAATTGATGTTTCATTATTGAAAATAGCTTGTAACTAATAATTATATCTGATGTATAACTATTGTTATTGTTATAATTACTTTTATTGGATGAAGTGGATGAATTGGCAGTTTCTTGAATGAAAGGATATGAAATAAGATAATTACGAATAGAAAAATTATGATCTTCAATATATAATAAAGAATCTAACCAATGAAAATTATGATTAATTTTAGAATTTAAATCTGAAAGAAATGATAATTTATGATATAAAATATTTTCATTATTTTTTTGATTGGTTGATTTATGATTAAACAATGAATAAATCATCCCTTTCAATTCATTATGATGTTGGATGATGGATGAAATCGGAATATTTTTTAGTCTTTTTTCATTTATTATAGTATTTGGAATAGATTGAGATAATGAAGATGATATAAGATTATTATTTTTGTTTGAATGAACTGATGAATATTTGTTTGATTGTGTTTGAGAATATTTTATTTTCTGGCCTGATAATAATGATGGATTTGAAGTCTTATTTTGAGTCATATTTATTTGCAATGGATTATTATTATCATTAATATAAGAACCTGCTGATGAACTTGAATATGTAGATAATAAAGTATCTAATAACCATAAAATATAATAAATTATCATACGATTACTATTATTTAATTCATTATTAACTTTTATTGAATTAATAATGGTTAAAATATTATCATGAAATGAATATTTGTCTTGATATTGATTTAAGTAATCAAATATTATGTGTTCAGGAATAACAGATTCATCACATTCACATAATAATCGTAAATATTGGAAGCAACCATTGCAATCAATATGTTGAATGGAATATACAACAGGTACCACAGGCAAATGCACAAATTTAAAAATAGAAGCTGAAGAATTAGTTATTAGCAGTTGCTCAATTATTGTATTAAGTAATTGTAAACGATATTCTCCAACAGAATTAGTTTTATTTACAATATTATTTATTTTTATGAAATATGGATCATCATATATGATCTTTAATATAGATAGCCATTCTTGTTGGCATGTACATTCATTATTATTATTTGTATTGTTAATATTTATACGAAATGCTTCTTGTTGATTAATTTTTTTCATTTCTTGTTTGATAGATTGGTCTACTCGTGTGTATAATAATGATAATTTCGATAATGTTAATAATGATGTAACTATCAATTGGACATCACTAGAAACAGTCAAACTAGTTATTAACACTTGTTTACATACGACTAACCAACGATAAAATGAAGAATATATAATATTTGATTTTGAAAAATAGTTTTCCAATATTATATTATGATGTTGTATTATTAAAAACTCTCCATTTGGAAAAATATCACAAAATGATATGATTAAATACAAATAACTTTCTACTAAAATTGAAGAACTTGTTTTCGTTGAAGAAGTTGGGAAAGAATTCGATCGAATATTTATTTTAAAATAACCACTTCCATTAATTCCTCCTAATATATGATTTTCTAATGAAAATTCATGATTATTATTGTCAAGTTCAACACGAGGTTTCTTATGTTGTCTTGTTTCATTATCATTTATTTGACTCACAATATCAATATTACTTTGAGTATTATTATCTTCAATTTGGTGATATAATTGTCTATTAGTATCATAGCAATAATGCTTTATATAAGCTATGCATAATTTAGAGATGACATGATAAAATATCATAATTTTTGGATCTTTTATAATGTAAGTGAAAGGGTTATCTTTAGTTTGTCCTTGTTTTGATGCATTCATTTGAGTTTGCGCATAAATGACAATACTTCTTAAATAGTCAAATGATAACAAAGAATTTATTAATTGAGGTAAGTATGTAATTAAAGGATCAGATAATGTTAGAAAATGGCTATTATCATGATTCAAATTCATACTTTCTGATAATAAAATATAATTCCATAAAAATCGAAATAACACTTCTTTGATAGAATCACGTATAGAATGTAATTGAATATATTGAATTATATAATTGAAAACAGATGATTGAATTTTAGATGATTTAAAAAGTATTATTATTAAATTTTGTTGTTGATATTGATTAAAATAACTCAAACATTCAGTTAATGACCCAATTAATATAATATGATTAGAAGATTCTTCTTTTGTAATATCAGATAATGCATTGAACCAGACTAGTAACTTTTTAAGAATTAATTGTGGCGTATTATTATAATCCATAAATAATCCTCGACATATCAATTTTAATAGTTTTAAATGGAAAGGATCACAAACTGATTTAAGATCTATCATCGAGTTTTTCAAGTATGTTAATACATCTAACCAATAAAAATCATTATTTGTATTGTTTTCAATCAAATCATTTGCCATTTGTGTGCTAAAAAAGATCTTATAACATAATTTTTGTTGTTCTAGTACATCACAAAATATGGAGCGATGTATATCTTTGTAAGATTTCAATAAACTGTCATCATAGGATATAATAGTTAAAGAATGACTTAAAATAGGAGAAACAACTCTTGTACTAATGAAGTTAAGTTTCAAAAAATATTTGATAACTCTTTTGCAGAAGTCCGCGTGATCCACTCCAATACATTTTCCTTTAGATTTATCTTTACTACACCAATTGTCAATTTCTTTCGACTCGTATACAAGAGCAGCAATAACTAAATTATTGGCATCGTTATTAGCAACATAAGTCGCGCAAGAGCTATGATATGCTAAATATTGTATGCAATCTATTCGCGCTTTTTTGCGTACACTTATCTTTTCTGATTTTAAAGAGTTGCAAATGCTTGCAAGATCCATGTTTAAACAGTTGCTATGAGATGTTAGATCAATCGAGTCTTCTTAAGCACTCAACATCGTTACGCGTTGGTCAAATAATAATTTAACCGGCTGCTAACTACTAGAGACTAGAAGTACTACCGTCGTATATAATATGGATGATGGAGGGCTTGTTTATTCCTAAATTACAGTATATATTCATTCATTCATTCATAGTACCAGGAGTAGTGGAGTAGTTGTATCGATAACGTTACAAGAAGAAGATATGAGGTTGTAATCTTTATATTTCTGTGTGGCAAATTATTTTAGAGTACACACATCAAATTTTAATGTTTTTGATATGAAAACATTTTCATTTGCTAATTATAATCTCATATTTGCTTACAATCATTAAAAATAATTGAAAGAAAAAGAAATACAAGTTTCGAGTTTTTTAAAACTTCTTTTTTCATACCTCGTGGAAAAGAGTATTGTTCATTACTATGTAATTCTATATCTTCACTATTCACCTCAATCACTCTTGTGAAAAATCGTGTTTTTATTAAAACAGTGAAGAAAAACAGCTGTTTATTTACCAAGTGATGAAATAACTATTACTCAATCACATGTATATCACCTAATATTATGAAATGAACATAAATATAAGATACGGTACAATTCAATAACGCTAATTTATACTTTACAATATAAATTCTCAATTTCCTGATTGTTTGCAAGGATTTAGTTATTTTGAATCAGATATTAATTTTGAATACTTTTAGTTTTAACACAATGAAGAGTTCTGACACTAACACCTAATAAAAAATTATTTACATTACATGCAACAATTCACTTAAAAACTCCCTATAAAATATTTCAATGTAACACAGTTTCTCTATAGTCAGGTTTATGAAAAACTGAATATTGTTTATTAAATAATGATTTAAATGCCATTAACGTATCGGGTATCTGGCGAAGTATTTTATATTCATTTATACATTTTATTATTGTAATCCTAAATGGAAGATGAACAAACTCTAACCACACTTACAACATTAATTATGTTTTTTGTTATTATAATCATATTCACCAAGGTCGAGCAACATTTGATCTACCTCTACTTTCAATATTGTCTTTGGGTTTAACTAAACCAATATTTTTAGAATTATTAGTTGATAAAGTCAATTGACTAACATCATCTGAGAATTCTTCCACTCCATTTTCATAATCATCACTTGTTAATGGTATTGCGTTCGAGTTATTAAATGATAATTCAGAATAAATTTTACGAGAGTGTCTACTTGCTGAATATGTACCAACAATACTTGGACCTTTAATTTTAACTTTATTACCAATTCTCTCATATAATTCTTGATTTGCTTGATTTTTCTTGAGTGCTAATCCAGAATTATACAATGACAATGAATTAGGTGACAATGATTCAAAAGTAGGTACTGTTTTAGGTCTATCTGAATCTGGGATTAGATAAGCTGCAGCTTCTTGAGCAGATTTAGCTGGTTTAGAATTGACTGATGCAAATGTTTGTACTGAACCACCTGATATAGATCCATCTTCTAGCATATAATTGTTATTTTTCATTGGTGAGAGTAATTGATTTCCAGTTTTAGAGAGAAGAAAATTATTATCACGATTATCAGGTAGCTTTTTCATGAGTGGCATACTTTTAGAAAACTCTGCGTGGGAATTAATGGAATTTGGTGAGTTAATTTGAGAATGATTACATTCATGAGATCTTTGAGAATTCGAGTCCGATGAAGGCGATAATGATACTATTCCTATCTGATGTGTACCATGCTGATGTTGAATATTATCAGTAAACAATGATTTTGTATCATGTAAAGGATCTGGAGTATCATTATCAAATGATTCTGTGTTGATAAATTCCCGAACATTTGTAACGTCTTCTTCACGATTATTTAAATCTGCTCGTGCACTAAAAGAATTTGCTTCTTCTATTTTCAAATCACCCAAAACAGAACCAATCTCAGATTTGTTTGGTGTAAAGTTAAGATCGATAAAGGATTCCTTTTTACCATTTGAATTGATTTGCGTTTCATTATTCTCATGATTCTCAATGCTTAATGAATCATCATTTCTTGATTTTCTTATGAAACTATTTCTATTGCTTTGCGCTAGTTCAGGTGGAGGTGTAACTTTACGTGACAGATTTATCGATTGAACTGGATCATCAGTTGTTAAATCGATCACATTCATTGTGGCATCAGTATTATTATCTTTTTGATAATTTGCATATCTACCATCATGTGTAGAACGACGACCACTTGCAACACCGTCCGTTCTTCCTATTTCAACAGCAGGAACAAATTTACGTTTAACTTCACCACCTGGTTGCGTTACTTTTATTGAAACATGGTGATTGTTTTTTTGTGACCTCCCTAGTAATACAATTGATATAATTATAATTAATAATTGAAATATCTTACTTATAATAAATAATACCTCTTTTGATTTGCTCAATTCTTTCCAAATCTTCAGAAGTCAGCTCTTCATATTTTTTCTGCAATGTAATATTTTTATCAAATCCTAGATTTGCATCTGTTCTACCAATATCTACTGCTGGTAAAAATAAAGTATGTGTTATGGATCCTCTTGATGATTTTTCTCGTGTCATTGGATTATTCCCAGAAAATGGTAGTCCAGTTTGTAGTTGGCCATAGACGTAGTCATTTTCACTAAAACTACGCCTAGTTTGCACCCCATATCTATGTTTAGTAAGCTGTTGGTCAGGTTGAATTATTGTATTCCCAAGCGGAATCTCTGAGACATCAGTTCTTCCAATATTGATTGCTGGTAAAAATACACTGGTTGAACCATTTTTAGAATAAACATAATTTTTATCATCAAAACTTCTCCTTCTTACAAAAGGCTGCATTTCAGTATCTTTGACTTCATTTGTATTCATTTGATTTGAGTTAGTTGGTGTGCTTAGTGGAGGAAATTCTACCGCATCTGTTCGTCCGACACCTAACGGAGGAACAAACACAGCTCCACCAACAACACGACTGAAAACAAAATCTTCATTAGTGAAGCTCTTTCTACGCTCATTCTCCATTTGATATAAAATTTATATTACCGACTTGCCAATAAAATTCTAAGATCGTAAGATAATTAAAATTTAAAATAAATCTAATTCCCTTATCGGTTATGATGCTATGATCAAACAGATATTTTTAGGCACAGTCAATAATTTTATTATCCCTGTTCAATTCTATAATAATTAATTTAAATTTTGCAATTCTTTATTTTATTAACATTTTCATAACAATTTCCAATTAAGAAAAGAAAATAGATGAGGTGAAAAGTTATCGAAGTTTGAGTCAAACCCAAAACAAATTGCTTATAACCTACCGAAATACTTTAATATACAGTACAATTCCAGGTACAATACAGTACATCAAACACTTGGGTGGAGTTTTGACTCTCTCCACATTTTGGTATCATTTTTACACTTTTACCGTAGTGTACGAAGCAGTGATTTTCCGATTCGAGGATTTGTAACCGCTCAATTACTTTTTTAAAGAACGCTTTATTATTACAAGCTTAAAAGAGACTTTATAATTTATTGAATTATTTTTAGCGCATTTCTCGGTCAAAATTTACTCTATGTTCATTCTTTCATTCATCACGTACCATTTTTGTAAGAATGAATGAATGAATGAATGAATGAATGGAACAACTATTAACTTTTGTTCATTATTCTTTTTCATAAAACTTATTTTAAAACTACTATTTTGGTTAATGGTAACTAGTCAGTTCTTTAATTTATTCTTAGAATTAAATCTAAGAATTTGACGGTACTAAAAAAATACAGCTAGCTAGACTCCAGAAATTAAAATATTAGAATCAATGTTCATATCCGATATATCAAAAATTAGTATCAAAATAACTTTTTTCAATGAATAAAGTAAAATAACACATATGTCATAGTTGAAAGATCACCAATTATTAGGAGTAGAAGCGTATGCTTCAATCACATCACAATAATAATCTAATGATGCGCCACTTTCGAATCTAACTTCTTCTCCTATTTTCGCAGCATTTTCTTTTATATTTCCTTCATTTGAAAATATTCTAAATAGTTGATCTACAATTTTTTTCGCAGTTAGTTTTGTAAATGGAATGAACGTGTTTGCACAGCCAAGCGAAACAATAATTTTTGCATTGTGAGGTTGATCTAAAATAACTGGACAAGGGATCTGAGGAATTCCGGAACGTAACGCCGCAGCCATAGTACCAACCTGAATAAAATTAAAATCAATAGAATATTTAATTATTATTTGTCAATTAGTAGTGTGTTACTTACACCACAATGATGAACTATGCAGTTCATTCGAGGGAAAAGCCAATCATGAGGAACAGATTGTACAACTATAATTGTTCGGTTATTTATATATGATTCAATTAATTGTTGACATTCATCACTAGAAAGCTCAGACCATCCTGCAACAATAACTGCACGACAATTAATTTCTGTGCATACATCAATAGCTAATTTAAGAAACTCTACTGGATTTGTAGTAGGCATAGACCCAAAACCAAAATATACAATCGGTCTATTATCAGCTATTGTGACATTGATAGTTCCAGTCAACATATTTTCATTATTTGATTCAGCTTTTAGTGGATCATATCGAATAAATTCTACTAGCTTTCCATCGATATCTTTGTCTGATGCAGACGCAACAAAAACAAAACCGTTCATATGAGCATTAACTGGATAATCAGATGGAATAGTTCTCTTTACTCCACATATTTTGCTTGAGCATGCGATAATTATCGGAGGAGTTTGAGTTTCAATTAAATCTACTATACCACGTGCAGCTTTTATCGGTTTCAATTTCAATTCATTTTCTCTCCACGGATTTATAAACTTTGATTCACTAGCCCATAGCGTTTTAAATAGAAAATTATAAGACCATTTATTTAAGCAACGGCAAGGAATAAATGAAGCTAGTGGCCAAATGGGAAATTCGCTTGTTGGCAGTGTTGGTCCAAGAATCATAGGAATCCATTTGCAATTTTTCATTTCCGCAACGCAGTAAGTTTGAGTCATGGTTAAACCAGCTGAGATGATCACATCGGCTCCCTCACATGCAACTACAAATGACGATAATATTTCTGACATTTGAAATTTCTTATTCCAATCCTCAGTGAGTTTCATAAGTTTAAATAAAGATCCACTTTTGAGAGCTTCTTGTGCACTAGTTTCAAACAATACACCCGTTGGATCTCCTTTAAATAAATCAAAAGGAATATATTACATCCACTTTCTTAAAACATACAGTACAGTATAGAATACTATTACAAAGCACTTTCTAAAAACTTGCAGTACAGTATAGAATACTATTACAAAGCACTTTTTCTAAAAACTTGCAGTACAGTATAGAATACTATTACAAAGCAGGGAATAATCTGAAAGTTGAAATCCTGAAATATGTAATGTAACATGTAACATGCAACACTTTTATCAGTAAATATCACAATATCACACCTGCAATTGGAGCATATTGGAGATTAAAACTATCAACCAACGACTTCATTCTCAATTCCGTTGCGACCGTTACTTGATGTCCTCTTTGCTTCAAATGAATTCCTAACGCTATGTAAGGTTGAATATCTCCTCTCGATCCACTTGCCACCAGAACTACTCGCAACGATCCATTGTATTTATTGTACATCAGCGGAGTTATATTCAAAACACCAACATTCTCATCAGTGGAAATAAGAGATTCTGCTAACATGCCTAGTACAAAATTTTAGTTGAATTCTTATTTATTATTTACTATTTGATTCCCATCATATATGGTATGATGAAGATATAATAAATGATCGGAAAGTTTAAGGTATGTTGTATTGTTTACAAATATCAAAATATATTTTATCAACAAATAAATAACAAATAATACAGTATTCCAGTATTATATTGTAAGAAATTGTTAAAACTCGGAACAGTTATAATAGTTGATCTTACTACTTAGTTCACTCTCAATAGCACACCCGATAGCTAAATAATGCTTAGTATTTTAAAGAAAAATTTAGTTGAAAGAAAAATATCTAATAATAGCCAATCTTGCCTCAAACAATTACGAAGTATTTTTACTTTGGACGTTTCGAAAGAGGTCAGGGATAAAAGAGCAAATAGATTTTGATATATTGGGTATTAGATATTTCTAATTGTATGATAGTGTCTATTTGAAAATAAAATACTGTATTTATTTTATAATTTTTATACTGTAGGTACAAAATGCACTGAGCAAAAATGCGCCTGTGGTTGCTTTGGAAAGTACCATTATAAGTCATGGAATGCCTTATCCACAAAATCTTCAAGTTGCGAAACAAGTAGAGGAAAAGGTTCGTTCTAATGGTGCTATACCTGCTACTATCGCTGTGGTAAATGGAATTATTAAAATCGGACTAAATGATGAAGAACTACACACTTTGGCTAATAATAATCACGATTCAAACGACAACCATGTTTTAAAAGCTTCCACAAGAGATATAGCATATGCTATTGTTAATAAGAAGTCCGCTGCAACCACCGTCGCTAGCACTATGCGATTGGCACACGCAGCAGGAATAAACGTTTTTGCCACAGGTACCATCCATTCACAAAAAGTAAATTTTGAATGTCATCCTTCTTATTATCTCAACATTGTATAAACTCTTGGATTTTCAAATCAATTAATATCTCATGTAAGTATTTGTGTTGATTTCTAGGTGGAATAGGTGGAGTTCACCGTGATGTAGAGAAAATATTTGATATATCTGCTGATTTATTTGAGTTATCTAGAACACCTGTAATGGTTGTTTGTGCTGGTATTAAATCAATATTAGATATTCCAAAGTCATTGGAAGTGTTAGAATCATATTCTGTTCCTGTAATAGGATATCAAACTGAACAATTTCCTGGATTCTTTACAAATAATACTGGAATTAAAGCTCCGAAAACTGCTTCAAATACTATCGATATAGCTAATATGATGTATGTAAATCAATTACTTAACATATCATCCGGTATGGTGATTGGTGTCCCTAATCCATCACCATATCAAAATGATGAGAAGAATATTGATGATATTATAAATGAAGCTTTAACAAGCATCAAAGTGGAAAGAATTACTGGTGCAGATGTTACTCCTTATTTATTATCAAAAATTCAATTAATGACAAATGGAAAATCTTTGAATTCGAATATAAATCTGATACTAAATAATGCAAAAGTTGCATCATTATTAGCAATAGATTATTGTAATATTATTGAATCGAATAAGAATAATAATAAAACATACGATTTTTATTCAAAAACATCTCAACAAAACACTATGTTTAATATAAGCATAAAGAATAATAATGAGACTATTCCTAATTCTACAATAAAACAAGCTGAAAATAATAATCACAGTAATATTAGTATTTCAACAACAAAAGATGCGGAGGTTGTAGTAGTTGGTGGTGCAGTAGTAGACATGATTGGTCAAGTTACTCATAATATTACAAAAATTAATTCAAGTAATATTGGTGTAATTAATACAACATGTGGTGGTGTTGGAAGAAATATTGCAGAATTTATCGCAAAAATAAATAATAAAAATAATAAGGGAGAAATCGGAAATGATAACATCTCAAATATTGTGACATTAGCAACTGTTGTATGTGATGATAGTAGTGGATTAAATATTGTAAAAAATGCCGCTGATTTAGGAATTAATACATCATTAATAAAAACAATAAGTACAGAAAATTTTGATGATAATAATAATAATAATAATAATAACAAATCGACTGCTATTTATAATGCAATTCATGACAATCAAGGTAATTTATGTATTGGTATTGCAGATATGTCAATTTTCAAAGAAATAAATCCTCATTATATAAAATCACTTGCAAATTCTATTTCTAAAAGTCGTATTGTTGTAGTTGATGGTAATATTCCAATTGATTCATTTGTAACTTTAACAAATATTTGTAAACATTATAATATTCCTGTATTTTTCGAACCAACATCAGATCATAAATGTTTATTACCATTTTTAGCTGAAAGTATTGAAAAGGTACATAATATATAATAATAATAATAATAATAATAATAATAATAATAATAATAATAATAACAATAATTCTTAAGAAAAACACTAACAATAATACTAGTAACATAATTGATGATTATGATTAATGATTAATTATATCCTTAATATTATTAATAATAAATTTGTATTTTACTGTAAATTCTAATTTTTATATTTACATATTTTTTATTATTTAGGTTGATATTATTAAACCAAATGTATCTGAATTAATAGAAATCGTATCATATTGTTTAACAAATAATATGCTTCAAACTGGGAAATCATCTGTTCAACATACTTTATCAAATATAACAGCAAATCGATCAGATCCAAAATATCTTGATTCAATTAATATGGTTGATATTCGAATATTATCTACATATTTATTAAAAATTATGAATCAATTTTCATATAAAAAAATAGAAAATAAAATAATTGATAATCAACAACAGCTACAAGTGAATAATCGGTTAGTAAATGGGAAACATGTGATTGTATCACTTGGTGCAAGAGGTATTTTATGGTGTGGTCCAAAAAATGTTGTTGGAAAAATATCAATATTAAATTCTAATAAAAAAATAATTAATAAATTAATTAATAATATAGATGATAGTCAACATATTGTTATTCAAAGTGATGATGAATTGGTTGCTTTACGATATATTCCTGCAATTTTTATTAATTCGAAAATATTAGAAAAAAATCATACAAATGGTGCAGGTGATTCCTTTTGTGCTGGATTAATCTCAAAAATGATTGAAAAAGAAAAAATAAATAAAAGTTATTTAAAAGATAATCATAATATCACAAGTGATTTTCTTCCTGATTTAGATTGTATTATGTCAGGTTTAAAATCATCTTATGATCATATTACGAAATCAAAATAATTCAAATTGAACATATTTTTTTAATAAAAATTATTGTAAAAAATCATGCACATTTTTATTGTATTTTTTTTTTGAAAATGTTATCATTTGTAAAATAGGAAGCAGGTACAAAAAATAAACTAAGCTCTTAACCTAATTCTTTCAAAACTATATTAAATTTTAAATTAATTTAGTTAATAATGTGAAATATGAAATGTGAAGTACTGCTTTATTAGATAAACAGAACTAAAAACTATTCAAATATTGTGTCTTAATGGACAATAGCACCATAGACAGGTTTAAAATCTATTTTAATATTTATTAAGATCTTCATTTATTATTGTTGCGAATAACCTATTGTAACAATAGAATATATTTGAAAAAAGTGTAAATTAAATGTATTTAAATATTTAAATAACTTAACATGATATCACTTAGCTTAATTATTTTAAATAATTCAAATCTATCCAATTGTTATCAATAATAGTTGTCAATCATAATCGATTGCACAATTGAATAATTAACCCTCTTGTTCTGAGAATCGTCAACAGATATGACTTACGGTTCATAAATCCAGAAACTTGATATATATAATCTATCTTGAAGTTTGGAATAAATAGATAGCCGTCATACATTTAATGAATATTGTTATCATTCCGAAACTTTAGTGGATGTTGGCTAACAAATCTATCAGAATTTTCACTTCTTCTTGATTATCACATTGATATATATCAGTCAATCCTTCTTCAACACTTGGATATTGAAATTCGTTTAACATTCGATTACATACGCCCATCCAATCCGTATCAGCATCATGTATGCCATCATTACCACGCATAAAAGCACGAGAACTACATATTGAAACATTATTATAATCTGGTAATAACACTGCAGCTATGAGATCAATATTATATTGTTGAGCTAATTGAATCCAATGACCCCGTTGAGTTGCATCAAAATTACATCGATCAATTATTACATTCATTCCTATGCAAAAAATAAACAAGAACCAAATGATAAAAAATATAAAATAGATATTACAATAAAACAGCGTACATACCAACAGCTAATGCTTCATTTGCATGGAAATAAACAGCTTTTCTGGATTTAAAAACGTCTTGATTCAACCCAATCCAAGAGTTATTATTTTTAATCAAAACATTCTGAGTAAATGTTGATTTACCACAGCCAGGAATTCCAACTAAAATAATCATGACAGATTTTGTCCTTGGTTGATTAATTTGGAATAATTTACCTAGAAAAGAAGTTTTGAGTTCATCAAAATTAGGACTGTTGCCATTATCAAGTTCCTTCAAGGTGATCTTAGAATCAACCATTTTAAAATTAACTGCAAAATTGTTATATTGATTGAAATACTGAAAACAATTGAAACACTTTGAAAGGAGAGCAAGTACATATATAGTTATTAGCAAAATGGCTCTTCCCATATGGACTCAATTCTACTGAATAAAAACATATATTACAATCAGTTTTTGATTAAAAAATTCACTCATTATTTATAACTAACTGGCTTTTCATATATATATAGAAGTAATGATTCGAAGAAATATTTTCCCTTGCGACTTCATATGGCATGTGATATAATCTCTAATCGAAATAAATCCGCAAGATTATGAAACAAACACCACAAGGGTTCAGCCCATAGTATTGGGTATATTGGCGATGATATAGCACATCGAACAAAATCTTATTCACTTTGTCGATGCGACTCTAATGATCTCGCCGGAACACGCATGGAGAAAGCAAAAGCAAAAACCGTTAAGTATATTTAGAATATTTATAAATAGAACAAAACAAGTAGTGGATACATGCAATGAATGTTCCCTTGCGACTTCATATGGCATGTGATATAATCTCTAATCGAAATAAATCCGCAAGATTATGAAACAAACACCACAAGGGTTCAGCCCATTAATGTTGGGTATGTTGGCGATGATATAGCACATCGAACAAAATCTTATTCACTTTGTCGATGCGACTCTAATGATCATGCCGTACATCATATTGTAATAAAAATAATTTTGAGCAATAAGTAGAAGTATGGTAGTATTGTAGTATTGTAGTATCGTATGTGTATGTATTATGTATTATGTATTATGTATTATGTATTATGTATCATATATCATACAGTAATATTTTTAATCATCTCATGCAGCATGCAGCACAATTGGAAAATATCAGCAGCACCGTACCTCAATCATCATTTCCACTTATGGTAATGCTACACTTGCATGTTGTGTAGCAAAATACACTTTACCGTATGTTTCATTTTTGTGTGGTTCGAACGTTTCTCACGTTCGACCTAGTTTCTTGTACGTTTCTGTAAGTTAAACAATTAATCTACCTAGGCATGTTGATAAAAGAAATTGTTCTTTAATTTAGTCTTTTGTTACAGTACCTCATTTGAAAGAAGATTTTCTGTACATTAATAAATTATTACGTTCCGGGTTCCGTTGTTTTATCCTCTCCCCCCATCCCCCCATACTACCTAGTTTAGACACTACTTTTTGATACTTATCGCTTATCGTTGCTGGATGGTCTGCTGCAGTAGTCCAATTACATAGTGAATTTAACATATATTATTCTTGCCCTTACTGTACAAAACAAAGTTAATTTTTATAATAAACATGGAAATCTTGAAAATTTGAAACCTTGGTCGTTTGGTCGTTAATCGAGAGGTAATATTCATCATTCATCATCAAGTATTGACGAATGGGTTGTAATCAATCATTGGATAGTAGAGGTAGGAGTATTATATGCTTGAATATTCCATTTTGTGTTTTGGTCACATTAATCTGAAAAAATTCTAATATCCTAATTTTCTAATAGGTGTGTATGGTCAGGATCGAGGACAACTCTCATTATCAATTCGAGAAGAAGTTTTGAAAGGTTCATTTTATGATGAAAGCAGTCCAGATAATTTATACGTGTGGCGTAGTCCTCGTTGGAAAATGCTAGTTTATGTTTCCTCCTCAATCACCGACACTAAAAAAGAACGAGATATATTGTTGGAACATATATTACCCAAATTAAGAGCCGAAAGCATGCAATATAAAATCGAAGTAACTTTTATTGATATGCATTGGGGTGTGCATGAAGATTCTGCTGTTGATAATGCGATTTTTGTGGATAACATTTCACAATTAGAGAGATGTCGATTAGAATCTGATGGTCTCTTCTTTTTGTCATTGCAAGCTGATAAGTATGGCTTTATTCCATTACCTTCCATAATTGATCGAAAACTCCTTGATACCAAATTAAAGGATTTGAATAATGAGGAAATGACAACTACAGCCATGACATGGTATCAACTAGATACCAACCAGACACCATCTGTTTATCAATTCAAACATAGAAGAGATCTTGGTACTCTATTATTCATATAGTTATATCGATTTTGTTGCAATAAAATAAATTATAATCGATAATCGTTAAAAAATAATCATAAATTTGTTTATGTTTCTTACTGACTGTAGGTGAGAATGCATATAAATCACTAACATTACCGAGGCTTCGAGATGCTTTCAATGGTATATCATTTGATCCATCTTATGTTCATGCTCTTTCTGTTGGGAAAAGTGTGACTGAATTAGAAGCACGATTTGCGATGGCAGAAGATAATTCTTCATATGATATATCACGATGTCATTGGATTCATAGACATTTCTCAGATGATTTATCGAAAAGTCCATATGATCCAAAGGAAACTTTAACAGATACTTTCCATGACACATTTAAAAGAGGTTTATTAGATGAATATAAAACTTGGATGCATTCAAAATTATCATCTATTCGAAATGAAATATTAGTAACAGAATATGAAAATATTACTAGTAAAGCATATAATATGATTGACATAAATAATAGTGATAATAGTATAATCAACCATAATGATGTTAGTTTAGATGATAATTTAGATACTTTGCAAACAGAATTAAGTTCTATAATGCAATCAAAATATTTGAATGATTGGGAAAAAGATACTTCAAAGCTTTTAAACACTCATTTGAATGCAATTATTGATTTGAAAAATGAATGGATGAAGAATGGTTGTGGAATGAATATGCGTGGTGCTGCTTTACAAGAAATTCTCTATCATTCTGAACATGCTGCAATGAAATGTATGAATTTTAAAGGAAGATTTCATTTACTAAATAAAGCAATTGATTTTATTAAACAAGACAATCGTTCAAATAATACTAATACTAATAAAGCAATTCATAAAGATTTTGATGGAGTATGTTTATCTTTAGTTGGTCATTCTGGTACTGGAAAATCAGCAATGATTGCAAAATTAGCTGAATTAATAAATAAACAAGAATTAGATAGTAAAAAAAGACGTCCTGTTATTATCAGATTTTGTGGATTAACAGAATTAAGTTCAGGAAATGGTTTATCATTGGTACGTGGATTATGTGCCCAAATTCATCATTTATTTAAATCAGCAAATAAACAAATTGTTGAAATTCCGAAAAGTTACGAAAAAGCTGTTTTGCATTTACATCAATTATTACATTTATTTCCAGTGATATTGTTTATTGATGGTTTAGATCGGTTACAAGATAATAATATTGATAATAGTCGTATTGGATTTTTAACAGGTATACAACCTCATAAAGACACACGCATTATCGTGTCAACTATCCCAGATAACACCAATAATAATAACAATAATAATCATAATAATAGTAATATTAATAGTAATAATAAAAATCTTAAAATTGATGAACGATTTCAACAAGATGAAGTACCAAGAGTTGATATCTCTCATCTTGTTGATGACGAAACTTTGAATAATAATAGAAGTAATAATAATAATAATGATATTAAAAATACAAAACTTGGCAAAGAAGTTGTGCTCATTTTAGAACAGTTATTATTAAATGATTTCAGATTATTAACTGATAAACAATGGACAATTGCATTACAAAAATCTGCATTTGAACCAACAGTATTGTACTTAACATTAGCTTCTAAAATATTGAAGAAATGGGCAAGCAGTGATAGTAATAAATTAATTTTAACAGAAACTGTGAATGGAGTTCTTATGCAAATTATTGATTCAATTGAAAGAAAATATGGTAATCGATTAATTAGATTAGTAATTGGTTACATTTCGTTTGCTAAGAATGGTATTAATGATATCGAAATGGAAGATTTATTATCATTGGATGACTCTTTAATGGACATTGTGTTTCAATATACTACTCCTAATATTCGAAGATTACCAACTCATATATGGTTACGTGTTCGTCAAGAATTAAGTGGATTAATTGTAGAACGTGATAATGGATTATTAATATGGTCACACTCAATTCTGCGTGATTATGCTGCGTTAAGATTTGGCTTAAATGAAATCAAACAAATTCATATGACAATGGGTCGTTATTTTGGTGGATTAATTGATCCAACGATTCGAATTGCAAGAAAAATATCGAATCAATCATTGACATACACAGAAACATTAATATGGTTTCGCAGTGCATTAATTAATGAACGACATTGCATTGAAGGGATATATCAAATTATGGAAGGTGGATTGTATAAAGAAGCGAGTAAGAAATTATGTGATTTAGATTTTATTTGTGCATGTGCTAAACTTGGTGAATTAGAAACGATTGTACATTATTTACATCGTCTAACAGTAGTGTTTTCAAGAAATGAAGATTTTTTACTTGAAAATGAGAATAATAATAACAATAATGACGATACTAAAAATGAATATAATGAAATGAAACTTACCATTGATCATTTTCATCGATGGTTACAACAATCAATTCCTCAAATAATGATTGCACCTGCTATGCACATCTTCACATCATGTACAGCTAATCAACCGGTTGTTTCACATGCAAGATTTGCAGTGGAGTCACTACTAAGGAATTCAGCTGTGATTAATAATAATGATGGGAATAATAACATTTCAAATATTAATAATAATGACCAGTTTTTAGAAAACACAAGATATGATCAAGAAAATGACAATAATAATGATAATGATAATTATTCCCAATCATTATCAGGTCGTCTCTTTTCGAAAGATGCATGGATTCGAGGTAGAGTATTAGGAGGAAAAGAAGAATTTTCTCGTTTAGTTCATACTTATCGCAATCATTCTGATAAAGTGAATTGTATCCAATATGATCCAACTGGTACAAAAATAGCATCTGGTGCATCAGATTATTTAGTTAAAATTTGGGATATTTCAACAGGAAATGTTTTATTTAGTTTAGAAGGTCATTTAGCATCTGTTATGTCAATAGGATGGAATAATTATGGTAAAAAAGTTGCTTCTGCATCAAAAGATAAATTAATCAAAATTTGGGATGTTGAAACAGGATTATTATTATCTACATTAAAAGGACATTCAAATGCTGTTAATACATTACAATGGAGTCCTATAGATAATCGGATTGTATCAGGATCAAGAGATACAACATTAAGAGTATGGGATGGAAATACTTATACTTTATTATTTAGTTTACAAGGTCATACGGACTCGGTGAATAGTGTTTGTTGGAGTCCTGATGCAACAAAAATAGTGTCTGGTAAGCTCTAAAATTTATATTAATATGAATTACAGCGCTTATATGGGATCGTTACAGCGTTTTAATCAAAATTATTATTATTACTATTATTATGCATATAATTTCTCTTATAATTTTTTATAATATTTATCATAATAATATTTAAAATAATATTATTAGTATAGTTTATAATATAGATTTATTAATTATAATTAAAATTAATTATTATGATAGGTTCAAGTGATTTTTCTGTGATTATTTGGGATGTACATGAAAAGACTATTTTGAATACATTAATGGGTCATTTAGATATTGTTAATAGTGTGAAATGGAATCCTAATAACAATACTTCACAAATAATATCCGGTTCTCAAGACAATACTGTCTGGCTATGGGATGCTGTGAGTGGAAGTGTTATTAATGTAAATGATGATCAAAAAGATCCTATTAATGCTATATGCTTTAATGCAACTGGTGAACTCGCTGTAATTGGATTTACTAATTTAAAAATAATCGATGTTGTGAATAATGGGAATGTTATCATGTCACTTCAAGATTATAATATGACTGTTTTAGCAGTTGATTGGAATCCTAATAATAATCAATTAATTGCAGCTTGTGATAATACAATTCGAGCATGGAATGTAACAAATATTAATAATCAAACTTCAGTTTCATCAAATAATAATAGTAATAATAATATTAATAATAATAGTAATAATAGTATTAATAATGGACCAGCTATTCCAGGACATACACAAAGTGTGAATGAATTAAGTTGGAATAATAATGGACGAAGAATTGCTTCATGCTCTGAAGATGGGACCGTGTTAATATGGGACACCACATCGAATTGTGTCATATCAACGTTAAAAAGTATGCCTATAACTGGCAATTTGACTACACAAGTAGTTGCATTGAAATGTATTAGCTATAATCCAAATGATAACATGCTTAGTACAGGTGCAAGTGATGGGAAGGTGAGTATATGGCGTATGAATCCGGATGGAACAAGTAAAAATAGTAAACCATTCAAAATACTTGATGATCATATAAAATCAGTAAATGCAATTGTATGGAATTCGAATGGTACATTATTAGCGACTGGATCAGATGATCATTCCATCAGAATTTGGAATTGTGAATCGAATTTCTCTTTAATGAATACATTTCGAGGTCATTCGAAGAGTGTATTATCATTAAGTTGGAATATGAATGATCAATATTTAGTGAGCGGATCAGAGGTTATTTATATTTCTTAGTTAGATAATATTATTTATTACTATTATTACTATTATTAATTCTTCATTTTATGGCTTTTTTTTTAACAAGAAGATAAAATATGCAATTATATTTTTAAATATAATAATTAAATATTTCATGATTTTCACAACCCAGTTCGATTATCAATTATTTATTATTTCTGAAATTATTTTCATAATTTTATAATTATTATTCTGATTATAATTTAAGATAATATACATTTATAATATTTGATTAGGATACATCATGCAGAGTATGGGAGATTGAAAGTGGCTCGTATATATCTGCTCTGAGAGGTCATCATAAATCAGTCAATTCGGTTTGTTGGGACAAGGATGGGAATCGAGTTGTTAGTGGTTCACTGGATACTTCAATCAAAATATGGCTTGCATCAACAGGTAACTTCAAACGATCATCATCGTATTCTTAGAGACAATCATATGATTATTTAAAAGGATCCGTTTGGTAGCAAGAAATTCACTGAGTTTTACCGAAATTCTAGTGGATTTCATCCAGTGCAACTCTTTTTCCCAAGAAAAGTTAAATGAAAATCTACATATGTTTATATTTATATGTATAATCATTCTACAATGATATATCTACATATAAACAGGAATCGACAATGATAATATCCGATGTGTCGTGATAGAAATAGATTATAAAGACTTTTCGTATAAATTTTTCAATACTTATTTTAAAAATGAGTGCGCTATAGATGGAGAGTATTTTAACTACTCTGGGAAGTTGTTAAGCATTCCTGCTAGTAACAAGAAATAGATTTTAAAATTCCTTCATCACTTACAGGAATGCTAAGTAACTTCCCAGAGTAGTTAAAATGTTCTCCATCTATAGCGCACTCATTTTTAGAAAAGTCTTTATCATCTATTTCTATCACGTCACATCGAATATTATCATTATTGATTCCTGTACATCTTTCAGGTGGAATGTTTTTTTTGTATATATATATATGATTTGGCATCTTACATTCTTCCAAGAATCTATTTTTCTATTTGTTAAAATGAAAATGATAATGAATAAACAAAATATTGAAAGTATAATAATGAATAATAATATTTAAAAGATCTTACACTTTCATAATAAATCGCATATGAAATGATTGTGTAATATGACAACTTATAATATAATTATTATATGACAGGACAACTCATTGCGACATTAAAGGGACATACTAAGAGTGTTTGTAGTGTCCATTGGAGTCCAGACAATAAGAGAATAGTTTCCAGTTCATTTGATGAGACGATATTATTATGGGATGCAGTTAACATGACACTAATAAGTATATTTGATGGTCATTCATTAGAAGTGACAAGTGTTCGATGGAGTCCGGAGGGGGGTCGCATAGCATCTTGTTCAGCAGATCAAACAGTACGAGTATGGGATACAGGCAGCAGTTTACGTTCATCCTCATCTAAAGTGACTTTATTAGATGATTTAGAAGATGATTGGAAGCTTATAACTGTGATGTTACCAAAAACTAGTTTTAGAGAATGGATGTGTTAATTTGAAGAATGGATGTGTTCATTTAGAGTTACATAACACTTCAATCATATCATATGAAGGTCTAGTATCATATTCAAGGTCACGGGAGTTGGGGCAGGGGATTGGGTTTTAGTGTGAGGGTTCAACTCATCAATCTACCATAGAAGATCCTAACCCATAACGAGCGAAATGAGACGATCTATCACTGTTTATTATTATAATTATTATTTTCGAATTTTAATGTGAAAATTAATGAAACCAGTTTTGTTTAGATGTTATAAGGATAAGTTATGGTTATGTCTCATGTGAAATTTTATTTGAAAACGAAGTTTTTTAATTATTATTTATATTGAATTAAAGTGTATTAATTAAAATATAATATTAAATGATTTGATTGGCATATACATGATGATTTCGGCTAAAACATTTATTCTCTCTCTATTGGACGTTACCATCTACATTATTTTTATTGCTCTATTCTGCAAATAGTTCAACTAGTCGCATATTTTATTCTAGACAAATGAACTTTCCGCATGGTATATAATTTGATAACATTGATTATGACTTTAAGAGCTAATGAAACGGTCAAATTTTAAATATTATCTTAATGTTTCCTTTCGCAACACGAATCTGTTACTTCTTTAAATGATAAAATTATTTCTCAATAATAATTGCTGTAATAATAATAATAATAATTTTAGGAATTCCCATTATTTATCAACTAATCCTTATTTTGTTAATATGATAAGCTATAGTAAGTTTTTAATACCAAAAATTACAACCTATTCTAATCTTTATTATCAATTATTCTAATTATTATTACATTTAATTATCTCAACTCTTTAATCTTTAGAATATTATTGATAATAATAGTTGACATTTGACAAGATTTTATTGAATAATTATGATAGGATATGGTAATACAATAGTTTATAATTTATTTAAGGCAATAATTGTTTCGATTCTTGATTAATTCTTATAGCTATTTAAAATTATTTTAAAAAAATAAATAAAAATATTTTGAAAATTTCTTTCATTTTAAGTTAATCTTATACAATAATTATTCACAAAACTTATTTGCGATCTTCTTTTTTTTCATTTATATTTTCCATTTTATGTAATATGCTATATACATTACGCAACTCCTTGCTAACACTTTGGATTTATGTCATAAAAGTCCGAAAATAAAAATAATACATTAAAATAATATGTCACAAATCATAATTCATATACAGTACAGTAGAAACTATTTATATGCAGTATATGAAAGACAATAAATATGATTATTGTTCAGCGATGTTTGAAGAGATAGGATTTTGCAATCGATTAATTATTTTTCGATTTTTCTTTGATGGTGATGGCTCGCTAGGAACCAATGCGATTCCTCCATCTCTTCCATCATCTATAGAATTTGCAATGCTATCTACTTGCATGGTTGGATCAGATGGATCGCTGATAAATTGAGGTGTAACTTTATTCACATTTGTATTATTATTATTATTGACATTCGCTTGTGGTTTCAACTTGATGTCTGCTTTAAAACCCGCTTCTAAATCTATTGGATCATTTTGATTCGTTTTCTTTTCCATAGCTGATTGACTCATCCCACCACTGTTAGCGACAGGAGTGCTTGCAAGTCGATTATTATTATCAACTCTTGGTTGGCCTTCCTCAAATAATATCACACCTTCCCGTGGAGAGAATCCATCCGGTTCATTCGTTTCTTGTTGATAATATGTTGTTAATTCCATATTTTCTGGTGCAAGGCCAAATACACCTGATAGAATCATCACCACACCAATCGTAAATCCAATAAATTGAACGACTGAAAAATGTAAGAATTCTTCAAAGTATAATCCGCCACATAATATCGCAAAGAATACGAAGAAGACCTGCATCACTGGGATGATGAAGAGTGCGGGATACAACTCAAATCCAAGGTCAAGACGCCTTAACCAGTATGAGACTAATAGTAACCAACCAACCAAAATGATGTATATGAATGGTCGAGCAAACTCATTGAGGACCCCTCTGACTGTGACTTGAATTAAGAGTGACATCGTTTTAGAAAAAAGAACAGCTTGTGTTCCAATTATAGCAGATGACATTGAGAAGCAAAAAGGTTCAAGGAAATTATGCCAATATAATAGAGGTTTTTTAAGTACAACTCGAGAGTTATAATAGTGTAAATATATATAATTTGAAGCGAACCATAAAAGAAATGCCAGAACCAAATATACGTGATATATAGTATTTTTGAGATAAAGACGAATCATATCCTTTGAAGTGAATAAAATTGAAGCATGTGCTGCAAATAGAACCACAAGAACATTACCAACTACAATAGATAATGTTGCTAAACACATCCTGAATGTTATTGTTTCATGATGAACATATTTAGCAAAAACTATATTACTCACGAACTGAATTGATTCTAAGGATGCTATAAGTGACTGAGCACCAAACCCAAATGAGGCAAATGTAAATAAATTACCAAATACAAATATCAAGGTTCCAATGTGTCTCCATTTTTTTTCTTCATGAGTTTCAGTCTCTGCACTAGGCGTACCATCAGCGTTAACTTTTTTTGTTAAATCCTCTGATGATTTAAGAGCTGCTGTTTTATGACCCAAACTAATTAAATTGCTACCTAAATTATTTCCAACTGAGCCGAATATTATAAGTATCACACCAATGTACCACGTTGACATTATAGATAAACTTTGAGAATGGAAGATAAATACGCTTAATTGCTATTTGATATGACTTGAAGGATAATTAATGAAATTAAATATTTTAAATTATCCTTGTGATAAGAGGCAACTCTTAATTGCTACAGTGTGAGATGATTTTTATATCCAATAATGAAAACGTTAAAACTGGCCGTTTCGTAAACGTCTATTCTGAAATTCTAAATTCTGAAAACGGATAAAAGATTCATTCACTCATTCATTTCTGTGCATCTTTTAAATTAGTAATGCAAATAAATCTACAATATCAGTAACTCTGACATTTGAACACAACTGGCATATCAATCAA